>APFE030759674.1:45701-56355 GCA_000404065.3 Pinus taeda | reverse complement strand
ATTTTTAAAAACTAAATTTCTTGAAATTTAACATAGTCTACACAGAAAAATTAACTCTTCTCATTATTATTTAAGATCCTCGAAGAAAATGGAGACAGCCTCATTTATCGAAAAAAAAGAGGTAAGCTCATTTTTATTTCACATCATTGAAGTTTCTTGCGGTAACCTTATTCTTATTGAACATTTTTATTAAAAAGATAAGCAACCTCAATTTGATTTAACATAGTTTGTTTTTTGTTTTTTTTAATTGCTTTATTTTACTGATTTATAATAAATAGCACAAAATTAATTTTTTCCCCATATAAATTATTAAACATTATAAAATATAATTAATATAATTTTTCCAATTTTAATTTTAAACAATAAAAATTATTCAAGCCATATATTATATATATTATATAATATATATTTTATAAAATGTATCGATTGACTACTTTTTCTCAAATATTCAAAAATTAAAACAGATACATTTAAATTAATGAAATTGCAATTATTTTGATTATATATTTTAAAATCAAATTACACACAATAAATTTAATAATTCAAAACCATTTATATTTTATAAATAACATTTTATAATTCTTAAATTACATTTTAATCCAAAAAATATAACTAATTTTATAATGATTAAATTAAAAAGGTCATTATAAAATAGTCAAACTTCTATCAATGAAATTAATATAAAGGTATTGGAAAAAAAAGACATTTTTTAATTGAGTTTATAAATATCTCCAAATGTACAACACTTCAAATACATTTTAACTTAATTATTAAAAAAATGCTTTTGATTTAATAATTATAATAATGTATAAAATATATGTATAAAACCTGTCTATATTTTAGATAATAATACATATATTCCAAATAACTATACCTACCCTTTCCCCTTTTATGTTTTGAATCGACCTCATCAAATTTGGAGTTTCTTTTGAATTCCCAATAACTCTACTTCAAACCCGAGTGAACAAGTAGACCACTTTTTACAGTTTCAATGTCAAATGTATATTCTAGGCATCACATGGAAACTCAAAGGTGGAAGAAGGAATCAAAGCATGGGGCATAACCTTAGGTAGGCATAGGGTCTTAAAAGTAGGAACAGGGTCTTAACTTTTAGGTTTATTCTCCCTAGGTCCAATAGAACTAACCCAACATAATGATTTATTAGGTCTTTATGAAAAGCTATTATGATTGGCTCATATATTCCATAGTCACATCCTATTATAAAGCTAAGCTTTGTAAGAATCAAAGTCATATGGGAATCCACCTCCCAAAATCAAAGGTGAGTTTTTAAAGAAGCACATGATATGATGATGATAGCACTTTCTAAATGGTTGAAATTTTGACACATCCAACTTTTCCTGTGATTTAAAGTTAACCTATTACCATTCTTGTTCACACCAATCTTGAAAATATCAATGATGATATGTTTCATATAAATCTTGAAAACTTTACTCAATATCTATGATACATTATTTTATGATTAGCTATTGTTTATGGTTAGATGATTGTTCTACTTTGTTCACTCAAGAACGCATATTATCCTTTTTAATCATGGTTAAGCTTTCCAGTCTATTTAAATAGATTTAGCGACTTTTAGGTGTACCAATGCATTAAGAACTTTATAGGTTCATGATAATTAATGTACATGTGCTCGTTGGTTTTTTAATTATTTATTTTGAGCGCAGACATCACCTCTCTACCAACTTACGTATGACTTCACACTGAAATAGCATAATGTTGAAGTATTTTATGAGTAATATTATGCATTTTTTTAAAACCAAAATATAATTATTTATTAATAATATAGATTATGAATTACAAGTCGTTTGTGTTAGATCTTTTTGGTAAACATGTGTATATTGATTAAAAATTATTATTTTTTCGGTAAAGTAGGTTTAATATCATTTAGAAATATAAAAAGCGTTATATAATTATTTAAAAATAATCTATGTATAATTAAGAGTTCAATTATCAATATTAGTGTAATAAAAGGCGATAACATTATCTAGTGATATAACTTGAATTAGCCTAGGTTAATCATCAAAGTATGGTCTTGAAGTAATGGTGGACGATATCCTCTTCATGGTTGACTCAATTTGCTTCTTTAATTTAGACAACTACCATGTTGCCATACATTTCTCCTCTTTTCCTGGTTATAATCGTGTTATTATTATATATAATTTTTTTTTTGTTTTCCTTATATATAGCTCCTGATCTCCACAGGGGTGTTTCAAACATTTTATCCATCTTGTTCCATTTATATATAATAACTCATTGTTACATGCCCCTTTTCTAAATAACTTAAGAGATAAAAGCTTTTTATGTAAATATAGATTTATACTTTTCATATATATTGTCTCCCTGCATCTTAATACCTCTCTGTTTAGCATTCAACTCAAAAGCTTAGGTCACATTTCTTTGAGAAAATATTTTTGTCTTTCTTATTTAATCTTATTTTCAATTTTCCAACTTACTCCTTTAGTAAAGTGCTTATATGACCTTAAGGGGCACATATATGGGATTAAATGTATATGATATGACCCCAAGGGGCACATATATGGGGTTAAATGTATATGATATGACCCCAAGGGGCACATATATGGGGTTAAATGTCTATGATATGATTGCTGGGGGCCACACATGGGATTAAATGTACATGCAATGTGTAAATATATATGTAGTAGGGTCAACATAATAATAAATGGGCCACATGTGCAATGTGTGAAAAAGGTATATATGGAGATCATGTAGTCATTATTTAAGGCATGTGATTTGGATGTATGAATGTGTTATCGCTGCTACAACACCCTCTAAAATTTCATTACATTCGAATTTTGGAACCTACTATCACTGTCGTCTTGATCATCAAGTGTTGTCTCATGTTATTCTATGTGTTTCAAAAGCCCTTGAATGGTCTCAAGTGTTGTCGTATTGGTTAGAACATCTTTAGGTGCATTTCATGGTCGTAACATCTTTATTGTTGTAAAACGACACTTTTGGGTTGCAGTTGCATACACTTCACTCGTCGTACTTGGGTAATGTGTACAAAGTGGAATTTTGATGTATATTTATCATTGTTCAAGCTTGTCTAAGTTTTGTTGATGAGTTGGTACGAGTCGCACATGGTTTTATGTCTAAAATCATCTTGTTCACCCGTCATCCTAACATCCTGACTTAGATAAAACTTTGGTTTCAAGGCAAACCCATTGAGGCCAAGAGCACATGAGTGCACTCTAAGGCCTTGATCGAGAATCCTTCATTGTTCAGAAGTTCTCCATGTGCCCTCCAAGAGTGCATAGTGCACTCCTTAAGCCCTTTCCCCTTCCTTGTTTCAAATTGCACCCTTCAAGAGACCAAGTCTTCCTTTGAGCGCACTATGAAGGTGTGAAGCTCAACCCTTCAACCTTCCACAACACACCATGCATCCTCCTGGACCCTTTGAGCCCATGAGCACACTTTGAAGGCACAAAGCATCAACCTTCAACTTTTAGACTTGCGCCATGCGCCCTCCTGGGTCTCTCGAGCACATCTCGAAGACTTGAATAGTTCCTCCTTCAACCTTCGGGAGTGCGCCCTATGCCATCCTTCTCTCCCTTGAGTGCACAACACATTTGGGAAGCCTAAAACCTTCTCCTTCATCCTTCGGACTTGCACCATCCACCCTACCTTGATTGTCTTTCTCCCTTGAGCCAATGAGTGCAAACTGAAGACCTTAAGCCTTCTCTCTTAACCCTTAAATCCTGCGAAGTGTGCCAATGCACCCAAAATCTCTCATTGTGCCTTTTAAGTGCACTAAAAAGGAATGAAAAAAAATTATGCATAAAACATGTTAGAATAGGAGATTTTCAGGCTGATAGTTGCTTGTCATGAGTGATTGCAGATACAGGTGTTCTAGAAATAACATGGCAAACACATATGAGGAATATCAGGCAAATAACACACATACAGTAAGCATCAAAGAACAAAGAGAACGGTAGAAGCTTGATGATCGAAGCACCTTAAAGACTCCAAGATCAAAGACCCTTTGGAGGGTAAAGGCATCGATGATCAGAATTTGTATGAAGAACGAAGACCAGAGTGGTAGCCATGTCACCACTGAAGAAAGTCCATGTCATTAGTCACTATTAGTCCCAATCATAAAACATGGTAACATATCATGTCTTCATCATATGATGACTTGGAAGTTGTCATGTAATGTTGTAATCATGTAAAGACAAACAAGTAGAAGTCCAAGAGTCATGTATGGACACAAAAGCCATGGAAGTAAAAAATACATGTACTACCAAAAGCCATATGTAATTCCAAAGGTCATTTGGAAGTCCAAAGGTTGTAGAAGTCCAAAGGTCATTTGGAAGTCCAAAGGTTGTAGAAGTCCAAAGTTCATTGGAAGTTAGAAAGTCAAGGGTCAAGGGATGTGAAAGGTCATGCCTCAAGTTAGAAAACGATCCTCATTTCTCATGTAGAGGACTTTTAACCTTGGATTCTCCCATAAGGAATTAGAGAGACAGAGTTAGTACTTTTTGGCAGCAAGTAGAGGCTCCAACGCTCCACTATTGGCGCAAGTGATGTCCATTGTATTTATGTATCTTGGAACTTTTTCTTAATATTGAAGCCTTTTCAGGCCAACACAGTTTCACACATGGATTGTGAATGTTTATGGTTCATATTTGATTTCACCTGTACTGGAGTAATTGAACTATTTCAGTGACTTCGATGCTTAACTTATTGGAATTGTTTTGTAATTTTTATGATGATCGTCGCATCTATGTGAACTATTTCGTTTGATGTTAGACAAGCCTTTCTCTTTCTGTGTGTGTCTCCATTAGTGTAGTACTATTACTTCTCTCTTAGAGTCTCACTTTGTTTCCCATCCATAGTGAAAGAACCTTGATACATCTGTAATCAGACATTCACAAGGCACACTCGCTTGGTCATTCAAAAGCACATACACACTTCTCTCTCATGCTAACAACTAAAGCTAAGGAATATATTTAAGTAAATGGAAGTCATGCCATATTCTGGATGGGACCCCTACACCAAACAATGTGAGGTCTAATTGGGACCTTATATCAGGGAGATCCCCTGTATGTTGGCAGTATCCGACACCATTAATATTCTGGTGTTAGAGGGAGGGGAGACGGTTTTTTATGGCTGATAACTCCACACACCCTAACCATTCATCTTATGGACAAGGTAGAAATATTCTGAGCACCACTCTGACCCTTATTCTTGAAGTAAAATGGTCTTCTCAGCCTGGCTTGGAGTTGACATATGAAGTTACATACAAAAAAATTTGCGCACTTCAACCTATAACCCGTTGGTTTGCAAAGGCTATTGGATTAATTCCTGGAGCACATAATCTCCCACATTTCTGAAGAAGAAAGAAACAACTTGTACCGATATATTAGTTTCTACAGTGGGAGATTTGGTTTTTTCCACTTTTGAAGAGTTAGTAGAACCCTTAGAAATACAACGTATCAAGATCAAATTCCACCCATTAACGAAGGGTACAAGGATAACATTGTTCTTTCTGATGACATTTTTGATGGTTTAGACGGTGAAGGAGAACACTCCTCAAATCATGAAAAGGAAGAGGAGAACAAAGATGAAGACATGGCTGACTAGGACTTGGATTGGATGGCCCAAGGGCCTCTTTCTCTTTTGGACAATCTTCATAAGATGCCTAGACATCCACAAAAGTTGTTATCGAAGTTCGATCTAGACAAGAATACAAAGGCAAAAGATCACATTGATGAATTCTACATGAATCTATGAATGTTATAGGTAAGGTATGATGATGTTGCTTACAAATTTTTTCCTTATACATTAGAAGGTAGAGCAAAAACATGGTACCACAGTCTCTACCTCTCAATTCATTCCATAGTTGGAGGGAGTTTAAGAAGTTATTCCTAGAGAAATTTTCTAATGACAAGAACCTTGCCATGTTATTCAAATAACTCGTAAATAGTAAAATGGGGGAAAAAGAGAAAGTGAAAGACTTTAATCAAAGGTTCAAATGTATATTGAATAAGTTTCCCTTAGGAACACAACTGCATGATTCAATTACTATCGATTATTTTACAACTGTCTTTGCTGCTAACATTTCCCAATTCAATAAAAGAGCTACAAAGGGAACATTGGCATTAAAATTTGCAGAAGTGATCACCGTCGAGAAAGATCTGTGTGCTATTGGAGTTATTACTGACGATGACGAATCAAAGGACTCTAAAGAAACTAGTAGGAAGTCTTAACCTTCTTCTAGTAAGGCTAAAGAAAAGGAATAATCAAATATTGAAATCTTGACCAAGATGGTGAAAACACTTACCAACGAAATTTCAGAGCTGAAGAAGAGTCCAAGCGAGACTTCTACTAGTAGAAATCCTCTCGAATCCTTCCCCTTTCAAAGGAATAATAATAACAACAACAATCAACCCACTAAGTTTGCCTAGAGCTCGAATGCTATGATTAATATATAAAGTATCGACATGGATAATTATTGTTCTTTCCACTAGGAATATCACTCAAAAAAGACATGCCCATAGTGGAACCACAACATGAATGCTCTGGTTACACACATTGTGGATTCCCTATTAGCAAATGAGCATGCAGAAGAGATAGAAGAAATAAATGAACCTACAACGACTGAAGAAAGGAAAGGTATTGGACACAGAGTGAATGATTTAACTATATCTATAAGACTAATAAGAAGAATAGTAAAGAGCCACCACAAAGTGAAGCCCCTCCTCCAAAGAAAAATGGTCAATACAATTTAAGGAGTAAAGAGCGCATTTCTAATCAAGAGGTGATGAGAAAAAAATCGAGGGAGAAATTGTTAAGAAGGATCATACCAATGGTCAATCCTGCTCAAAATGCACATAATAAGTCTTGAAATATAGCCACTTCGAAGAATGCTTCCTTCGGCCATAAAAGTAATTATACCACTTTGGAAGTGTCAAATAAAGCTACTCCTACAAACACCTTAGCATAGCCTACTAAAGGTGAAACAATTGATTATAACATTATTGAAGATTTGAAGAGAGCGCACGCCAATATTTCCATCTATGAGCTTGCGAGGATCACAAACCAACATGAATTAATTGTCCAAGCCTTTTCACAACCTTTTCTAGGTGTTAAATCTTCTTCCTCTCAAAAGGTGTTTGGTAATTCATCTGGTCCCCTTGAATCTGTAGTTAATTTGTAACATGAGAGGCTAACACTCTTTTCCCTCCATTTTTATTGACTTTTGAAATTTTAAATTACAATGTCCATAATTGTTTAGTAGATTCTGCTGCATTTGTGAACATAATGCCATTATCTCTTACACAGAAAATAAACACTAAATGGAATAAAGTCGATGCATAAACTATTTAGTTGGACAAATCTATACAAGATGATCAAGTTCATCAATAATGTACTTATTAGATTATCAAAAGATGATCAAGTTCATCAATGTATAAATATTAATTGTGGACATCCCAAAAGCCTATGGTGTACTCCTCAACAAAGATTGGTCTAGCAAATTACAAGGGTATTTTGTGATAGATTGGTCACATTTATGGCTTCCATACAGGGGCAAGAATAACCAGATTCAGGTGGAAAGTGAGCCATATATGAAACATACTGTGACACCACTTGAGGGCCACAATGAGCCTGTTGGTTTTGCTGATCTAATCTTTGGGAATTGTTTCCTAGAAATTGACATTAGGTGTTATCAAGCATAATCATCACCTGTTCCACCAGATACACAACTGGAGCTCCTTCCTTGTTCTCCAGCTAGTGTAGATGAATAATGTAATATAGATGTACATAATACTAGTAGTAATGGTAGTATACGAAGTAACTAAGTAGCTGATAATATTTTCACTTTATATTTCGATGGTTCAAAGATGGAGGATGGCTCTGGAGCTAGTTGTGTACTTACATACCCATGTGTTGTAGCAACTACCACCACCCTCCAAAATTTTTCCTTAACATCGTTTTGGATCCTCCCTACCAACCTTTCATAGCAGCATGCCTTGCTTCGTCAAGTACACAAGATTTAGCATTTTTCTTGCAGAAAGGCAGTGTGTCTATCAGAGCTTGATGCATCCCCCTCACAAGCTATTTATCTGGACTTGGTCTAGCTGTAGGCTGAGCAACTCCCTCAAGAAATTGCGTAATTTTGGAGGGAAACCAACCTTCCCTCTAGAATTGCGCAATTCATTCTGACAGCTTGCTGGGCTCCAGAATTGTGCAATTATGCCAGTCAGGCTTCATCTAGAAAATTACGCAATTCCTCCCAGCAAGGATGCTCAGCCTAGGAATTGCACAATCCTAGGTAGCAGTTAGCTTCTCTACCTAGAAATTGCAAAAATATCTTGGGCAGCTAGCCCAGCTCCCTTCCAAAAATGCACATTTTCTCCCAACAGTTGAGCAGCCTCTTGCATGTGCAGTTGAGTTGATCGGTTCCCTCCAAGACCGAGCAAAACCAATTTGCATGCATGGGCTGCTTCTTTGAAGGTAGCATGCAAATGCATCCCTTGATTTAGGGATCTACTTTTAGCAGCTATATGTTACATGCAAGGATTATCTCGGAAACATCCCACCAAGTGTCGCTCTTCCTAAATTTGTGGCATGCACGTCACATCTTCAATTTTATCAAAAATCATGAACTGGACGCAGTAGAGCTCATTCATAACATCAACCTTGTAGCTCTGACATCCCACATCGCATCTAGGAGACGTCAACATATTCAGGTCAACTGGTTTTGGGTAAGCCCACTTTCCATGTCTTGTGTTGCATTTCTGGCACTTTTTGTGTTTCGCTTCATATGAATGTTGTTTGCTTGATTTCAGTGAGTGCTTGCTGTCGTTTCAATACATAATAGCTTGTACTAGCACCATTTCAATTTTCGTTAACATCTCAATGCTGTTGCATGCATGAAACTATTTTTTGCAAACGGTCACCAATTCGGCGACTCGCCTCACCCACATGCATGTTGTTCTGTTTTCTGAATATTTCATTCACCGTTTGCATGCATGATCATTCACTTATGCTTACACTCATTATCACCATGCTTTCACATTCACATTCGCTTTCAGTTGCTCGTCGGCGAGTCTGGGAAGCCTTGGCTCAAACTCTGCCTCACCAAGACAGTATTGCGCAATCCTGAGAGGGAATGCTATGTCTTCCTCTCAGGAAATGCGCATTTCTACCCATGAATATCCTCCACTCTTGCATTGCGTAATTCTGAGGGACAGTGACTACTAGCCGAGAAAATTGCGCAATGTAGTCACTGAGCCTGCAAACATGGCTAGCTAAGATTGTGCATTGAGCAATTCTGGCAGTCAACATCTAGACTAGACTGTGCATTGCGCAATTCCAGTAGTCAACATTCAGACTGGATTGTGCATTGTGCAATTCCAGCATACAGTTAGCCCCTAGCAGTCCAGACTGTGCCTTGCATAGTCTTGGCAGTCAATCTCCTGACCTCCTGGTGGAATTTGCACAACCTTCATGATTATTCACACAGGTATGTTGCAAGTCAGTTCTCAAGTTAATTTTGGTTTTCGACTGACATATTTCTTTCCATGAGTGTTTCCATTTCTCCAGGTATCGCAGGTGTTCATCTGCCTCTCAACAGTACAAGTACAATGGTTTCTAAGAGAGCAGAGTCGAAGACACCATTCAGAGCATACTTAGGGATTGTTACACAACATTTTATCACTGAACTTCTACTTCCCGTTCCTTGATCCTGGAGGACCTCTATAGTGAACCCTTCATTCTTTCCCATCACGAAGAAACTCCCATTGTGTCCCTCTTCATGAGCAGAACAATTCCCCTTTGCATCAGTTTCCCAAAATCTTTTGTTTTTCATGGTTTACAAGACCGATGCTAATGACCCGTGTCCACATCACGTCGATATGCGGGGATTACAATTGTCCCTCGCGCCAACCAGAGCGATTGAGCCTTTTCCCAGTCATTATGATCCTCTTTTGGAAAGGTTTTTAAATTTGGAGCCAAAGCTTCGTAATGGACGTCTGGTAAATGGTTAGGCTAGATGGAGCCGAGGTGGTCATATTGGGCTCCTTATCCCTATTAGGATGGAAATACCTCAAGAGATAATACCTTCTCCCATGAGAAGAGGATCCATCTCCCATCCATTCAAGCTATATAAACCTCCACTTTTCCCAAGCACAAGCTAGTGTGTGTGTGTGCTAGTGCTAATTAAGTTCTGTTTGGAGTAATCAACAAGTTATCCATACTTTGTAGCTCTCTAGTTTGTGTTTAAGGGAGAATTGTGAGTTGGTTTGGTGTGAAGCCTAAAGGGAAGAGCCTTGAGATAATCATTGTTGGGGCCATCCACGGAATGCTAGTAGAACTGTGTGGGAACCCAGATTTGTTAGAGGATAACAACAATGTTAAGGCACTGGTTGTAATTTCTTCTTGATTTAATAAAGATGCAACTATCGATTGATTTCCTACATAATATGTCATTTCACTTGTTTATGACTTAATGTTTCTTGACTTGTTAAGTAGGTTGAATACAATTTGTATATTATCATGGTTGTTGTCTGTTGTTGTCTACTTGTTTCAGGTGTTCGCAAGAAGGATAAAAGGTAAAGGCTCTATTTTCTTGAAATAAAAAGTTAAAGTTGGGAATGTTATGTATGTT
>APFE030759674.1:9383-43155 GCA_000404065.3 Pinus taeda | reverse complement strand
CCGTCGTCACTATTCTCAACCAAGCAAATGTTCGGGTAAATAGCACTCAAACTCCACATGAACTTTGGTATGGTAAGAATCCTACTGTAAAATACTTCAAAGTTTTTGGAAGTAAATGTTACATCAAAAGGACTGATGAAAAACTTGGCAAGTTTGAACCCAGAGCAAATGAAGGTATTCTACTTGGCTATTCTTCCCAAAGTAAAGGATATAAATGTTACAATAAAAGACTTGAAAATTATTGAAAGTATTGATGTTGTGGTTGATGAAGCATGCAAAAAATCCAAAACAAATAAACTGAAGATTATGAAGAAGATGAGGATCATTTTCCCACATCAAATCACACTGATTCTGAAGAAGACACCAATGAAGCACCCAAAGAAGAGATAACGATAGAAGAAAAGACTCCGTCCAAGTATGTTCAGAAAAATCATCGAGAAGCTCAAATTTGAGGAGAAAAAGGAGTAGGTGTGTAGACTAGAAGAACCATTGCCGAAGCTTCAAGCTATCTAGCATTATTATCTTCCACTGAACCTCAAAATGTAAATGAGCATGCAGAGATGAATGTTGGGTTAAGGCCATGAATGAAGAACTTGAGCAAATTGAAAAGAATAATACTTGGGAATTAGTTCCTAGACCTCATGATAAGAATATCATAGGAACTAAATGGATATTCAAAAACAAGCTGAACGAAAATGGAGAAGTTATTAGAAACAAAGCTAGACTTGTTTGTAAAGGATATGCTCAACAAGAAGGTATAGATTTTGAAGAAACTTTTGCAACTGTTGCTAGACTTGAAGCCATCAGAATGTTTCTTGCTCTTTCTAGTTTTCATAAATTCAAAGTATACCAAATGGATGTAAAATCTACCTTTCTTAATGGAGACTTAGAAGAAGAAGTCTATATTGAACAACCAGAAGGATTCATTCTTGGAAATGATGCAAACAGATCTTGAAAAGGTACGACATGGGAGATTCTAAACCAGTATGTACTCCAATGGTAACATGATGTAATCTCAGCTCAAATGATGAATCAGCAGCGGTACATCAACCAACTTACAGATCCATGATTGGCAGTCTACTCTATCTAATAGGTACCCGACCGGACATCGTGCATGTAGTGGAAATAGTTGGAAGATTCCAAGCAAATCCAAAGGAATCACATCTTCAGGCAGTCAAAAGAATTTTCAAATATCTTCAAGGAACACAGAACATTGGTTATGGTATCCTAGATATACAGATCTTAGACTTCCTACATATACAGATGCAGATTGGGTAGGAAGTGTTGATGACAGAAAAAGCACTAGTGGTGGTGCATTCTATATGGCTTCTAGGTTAGTGTCTTGGTTTAGAAAGAAAGAAAGTTCAATTTCATTTTCTACAACTGAAGCAAAATACGTGGCTGCTGCATCTTGCTGCACACAACTACTTTGGATGATGCAAACCTTGCAAGACATTCAGATCACATGTTCTCCACCCATCTCCATTCTATGTGATAATACAAGTGTCATCAGTATTTCAAAGAATCCAGTCATGCACTCCAAGACTAAGCACATACCCATCAAATATCATTTTATACGCTAACAAGTGCTTGAACAAAAGGTCAAATTGGAGTATGTTCCTTCCAAAGAACAAGTTGTTGATATATTCACTAAACCACTGCCCAAAGAGACATTTGAATATCTTAGACAAAAGCTGGGAGTAGTTGTTGCATCATCCCACTGTTGAATCCTATTTTTTTCAAAGAAAGGTGGTTATACGTGAGTTTCATAAAGTGTAGTCACGTACATATGTGAGTTTCTGTGGACATAGTCGTGTATATGTTGATTTGAAGAAAAACAGTGGGTCAGATTCAGGAAAAAGGGGGTCTGCTATGGGTCTATTAATTATCTTCTCTATTTGATGATGATTTCAATCTGCTCATATATTGGCCCTCATAGTGTTGTTGATCACTTGATGTATATCTGATTGATGATGATGCTTTGATATCTCTTACTAACATATGCAATGATCAGATCTGACTGTGAACAAGTGGCATAGGGTCAAGGGGAGAACATGGTTGATGATATTGATGGACATATACAGGTTGCCGGCTTGGACATTGTTGACAAATGCTACTGATGATAGTTGCTGATGACTATCATGGTCTTGTTTAAGACGTTTGGTCTCTGTTATATATGTCATGTATGTCTTCTAATGTAACAGTCATGAAAAGACCTAATTTGTAACCCCATTATGCATGGGAGGAATGACGTAATGTTTCTTGTTCTTGACTTGTATAAACAATTGATATATCCCCACTTGGTTGGGTAGATGAGTCAAATTTGGCATATCCCCACTTGGTTAGGAGATGGATGCATGTATGAGTCATTGATGATAGGAAGGTCATTTGTGATGTATGTATAGAGTCATGTTCTTCTTTAGAACATCTTTTTGCAGACTTTGCTTATGCTCAGGGGGAGCATGGAATCTATCATGGGAGCTTGATCAACACTTCAGGAAATCATAAAATTCAGCATGCACTTAGGGGGAGCATGACCCTTTTCCCTTGATGTCAAAGGGGGAGAGTGACTTGGTGTGATTGTTGCCATCAAGTCCAAAGGGGGAGATTGTTGGCATTTTGATGTATGTATTGTACTTGATGGAAATCCACTTGTAGCAGAAAAACTCTCTTGTATATGGTAACTAGATGAATCTACAAAAGAGATATCAGATGTGATGAAAGAAAGTGAGGAGCGTGTGATGAAATGTAGGGCAGCTTCAAGGAATCAGTTTAGAAAACAACTCACTTAGATGGCAGATCACAGTACTATAGGTTAACAACACAGAGTTACAGATCAGACTACATAGAATGAAGAAAGAGAGGTCTATGTAGGTTCACCATTGACCAAGCCGCGTATACATGTGGGTTCACTATATACAAGTCGCGTATACATACACATGCACTTTCACAAAATGAAAAGCGCATATACCTTAGAAAACTAAATGTTTGGTCCAAAGTATTTGGTCCATGGTATTTTGATCCATGGTATTGGTCCAAGGTATCGGGTCTGAGGTATTGACCCTAGGTATTTGATCCAAGGTATTGGTCCTAAGTGGTTTTCTTCCATGGTATTGAGAAAGGCCTAAAACTATAAAAGGAGGAGAAAAGCATTAGGCAAAGGCACTCAAGCATTGAATATCTGATGAAGAGTGAGATCTAGTATGCAGGTTATTGGGTTATGGTGCATTGTTGGATCTGAACCAAGGAGGAACCTTAGCGGTTAATGGAGGATAAGATCTAATGATGGATCGGGATCTTAAGGCGTAAAGTGAACTATCATTATGTGTTTTTCCTCATGAATATTCTAGATTTGAATACTGATGCATATATTATTTTGTAAATGATATGATCTAGGTATAACTGAAGTTTGGCATAACTGCAGAATTACGAATTAATATTTGCAGATGTATACCCTGGTTGGCTTTGAAGAAAGCACATATACACGCAGGTTCAGCACAAGCAAGTAGCATATACCTTATAATATATGTTTTAGCTACTTCTGTTTGCTGTTGCAGTGTTTTGGGTTATTGCTTGGGTTTTGGTTACTGTATTCAGGTGACAACATTCTGAATGATTAGATTGATGGAGTGATTGATTGATTTGGTTTTGGTTGGTTCAAAAGGAGATTGGTTGATGTAGATATATTTGATGATTGAATGATGTTGTTGATGGATCCAGTCTGAAAATTTATGAAGCATGGTCCCTGGAAGAAAAGAGAAGGTTGTAGCCTTCTGTAGGTCGGCACCTACGTACTAGTAAACATATCAGCTAGTACAAGAGCTAGGGGGTTGTGGCTCCCTTCCAGTAGAAGCTAGAGAATGAGAGAAGGTTGTAGCCTTCTGCAGGTAGAAGCCTATGTACTGGTATAAGACTGCACTGGTACAAAAATTTAAACAATATTCTCTTATTATTAAAAGAAGACAAAGACGATTGCAGCAGGTGGTTTTCACCCACATTGGGTTTCCACCTTATATATTGGTGTTCATGTGTATATTATGTGTGATGATCTATTTTGTTTTTACTACACCTGGTTACCGTTTATATATGGTTTCGATGCATTGATTAAAGATCAATATATGATGTATTAACTAAATCATAAGTTTGCTGGATATATGCTAGTTGCTCTAAACACAATTGCGTGTAGCTGAGTTCCCTTAACGAAAGTAGTGTATATGAATCTGATTATGGAAATGAAAAATTATTAGTTTGATAATACTGATTCACCCCCCCAGTATTATCTCCAACAGTTAATAGTGAGTTGATGCATGCATGCACTCAACCAGTGTACTCTAGATAATTGAAGACTCCCTCATCAATAACTCATGCATGTCTATTCTGAGAAAGACCCAATTGAATTAAATGTCAAGGACAGTGTGCTATCAATTGCATGTGTTTTCCTATAAAGGAAACTCATGCATGCAGTCAAGGTAAGGTTCCTTAAGGATTGCGCAGTTTTGGAGGATCAATGTTACACTTGGTAGGAAGTTTTCCACTTGGTAACAAGAGGATCACCCAGGAGAAACAATGCAAGGAAATAGGAGCTTGGAGGGCAGAGAGGAAGGCTTGTGAGAAGCCAGGATTTCCTATGAGCATCTATGAGGATTGTACTGAGAGTTGGCTAGTTGCGAGAGATGAGGCTTTATATAATATTTATGTATTTCCACCTTGTATGATAATACAGATAGTGGGGTTTTTAGCTAAGGCTTTCCCAAAAGTATTTTCATGTGTATTGTGCATTGATTCTTCTTCTTCTAGTTATATTGTTCAGCTCGATTCAACTCGATCTTTAAGCTTCCGCAAATTGATAGTAGAAGTAGGTTATAGTATTTTGCTTTGGTTATATTACATTATCGGGTTAATCTACAGTCAGATTTTCAACATGGTCTTAGAGTGAGATTTGTAGAGAATTTGAAGAATTTCTACATGGTATCAGAGCTGGATTTGTAGAAATTATTCTACATGGTATCAGAGCCAATTTTATCGGAGCTATGAACACTATACGGAGAAGAGAATTCAAAGTTTGAAGTTCAGGATTGCAGGTGCAAATTGAATTCTTATCATACTTCAAGGTTGGCCAATGGCATTCTATGGCTTGAGACTCGAGTATGCCTTGGAAGGAAACTCGAATTACATAGCATTGAAAGATCGCATGGAGGCTGTATTAGAAGACAATGGATTGATTGATTTCATTGATCAAGAAATCACAAAACCAACTTCAACTAATACACAACAGTTAGCTAAGTAGAAGAAGTGTGTGGCGAAGGCGAGACGGATCATCCTTGAGGGAGTTAGAGACCATATTGTCTTGAGTCTCCATGGGAAGGATACTCCATTTCCAATGTGGAAGACATTAAAGGACCTCTACCAGAATGGTAGTGACCAGAGGAAATTGGCGCTCAAGGATAAGCTTCGAAGAATCGAGATGGAGAAGGGCGATACTATTTCCAAATATCTAAACAAGCTCACCACCTATAGAGATGAGCTTAATAGTGTGGGAATAACTATTGCCGATGATGATATGGTGAGCCTTGCTCTCCTTGGCCTTCCAAAGAGTTGGAATAGCTACCAGGACTCTGTGAATGGAGGGGAGAAACTGCTGGATTGGGAACGACTGTGGTCGGATCTAATGCAGGACGATATCAGAAGGAGCACATGAGATGGTTCTTCATCCAAGGATGATGATGAAGAAAATATGGCCTTAGCGAGTAAGGCAAGGAAAGGGAAGGGGAAGGAATCCCATTCCAAATCGAATTATTCTCATGGAGGGAAGAAGGGTGACAAGTGTAAAGTGAGATGCTTTAATTGTCTCGAGATGGGACATTATGCGACTAATTGCCCATCGAAGAAGTCCAAGAAGGTATCCTCGAAATAATCAGAAGGTGAGGCATTAGCCTCTTAGTTCAAAATGGACTTTACCCTCATCGCATGCATGGTGTCATCGATGATGGGTTGTGTCTGGTATCTTAATAGTGGAGCCTCATTCCACATGATCGGTGATAAACGTTTATTCAGTTCCTTCGAGGAGAAAGACCTCAAGATGTGCATAAAGATGGGTGACGATGGAAGGTATAGTGTTTCAGGAGTGAGCACGGTTGCTTTCAGAGGGAGCATGGAGCTCCTATCACCTTGACATATGTGAAGTGTGTGCCTGGACTGAAGAAGAACTTGGTATCGATTGCAGTATTGTAAGACCATGGCTATGATGTGTCTTTTAGTAAGGGACAGGTTTTCCTTAAACACATCACCACGAGATAGGTGAAACAGATCGGTTCATGAGTTAAGAACCTGTATGCTCTTGAGGTTCAAGATGCATGCAAAGCCTTGAGGAGCAAGGCAAATGTGAGAGACTTGGTGGTTGGAATAAAGATTAAATTACCTCTCAATATGCAGCCCTAGAAGAAGTCTTAGACAATTGTGGAGGAGCCACAATTGGAGAAGCAGAAAGGAGACCAAGTGAAGAGATCCACTCATGCAGATACCTCCATTAGGGGGGAATTTTGATCCAAGTGGCAGAGGGATCACATGTAGCCATACCTCCAGGTGTGAGGTGGGAAGATGTGAAGTGATAGTCCCATGAAGGTTGAAATTGGGTAGGGTCCATTAAGAAGTTTTATCTCATGGATTGTACCTTGCTATGGGAGCCCAAAGTACATAGTAGTGGGAGGAATTAGTGGGATTGATGCAGCGAGAGATCAAAGTGACAGAGGCTAGAGTGGTCAGATACTGAAGATCACAAAGAAGGATTGACAAGAATGCAGAAAGGCAGAGTCAGTAGAAGCACAAAGTTTTTAGTTGACAGAGGCGATAGCAGTCAGAGACTTTGATGACAGATGCATCATACTGGTTCAGGTTGGATGTTTTTTGTTTTTGTTTTTGGAGTTGCTAGAGCAACAACACTAGAGAGAAGTGTTGCATGCATAACATTCCAAAGGTTCACGATCGGGATCGAGTTGAATTCCTTTCTTGTTGAGAGGGAGTGTTGAAATTAGCAACAAGATATGATAAAAATAGAATCCAAAAATTCCAATTTTAATTTGTCCTTGAATTAAAATTGTGAACTAAAATCGAATTTAGTCTCACCAACTACTTGGAAATAATTAATTAATTCATTATGGATTAATTAGTTGGAGAAATTCAGGTTAGAAATCATTTTGAAGTCATGCAATAGTTATCCCTTAAATTAAGGAGATTATCCCTAAATTAAGGAGATAATATTGAGCTATATTTGAGTTGTAATTAGTTAACTTAGTTTACTCAGTTAAGTCTAGTTAAATTAGTTCCAAACTGTTTGAGGAACTAATAGAGAGTTAACAGTTAGTAGATGCATGCATGCACTCAACCAATGTACTCCAGATAACTGAAGATTCCCTCATCAGTAACTCATGCATGTCTATTTTGAGAAAGACCCAGTTGAGCTAAATGTCAAGGACAATGTACTATTAGTTGCATGTGTTTTCCTATAAAGGAAACTCATGCATGCAATCAAGGTAAGGTTCCTTGAGGATTGTATAGTTTTGGAGGATTAGTGTTACACATGGTAGGAATTTTTCCACTTGGTAACAAGAGGATCAACTAGGAGAAACAGTGCAAGGAAATAGGAGCTTGGAGGGTAGAGAGGAAGGCTTGTGAGAAGCTAGGATTGCATGTGAGCTTCTGTGAGGATTGTACTGAGAGCTGGCTAGCTGTGAGAGTTAAGGATTTGTATAATCTCTATGTATTTCCACCTTGTATGATAATACAGATAGTGGGGTTTTTAGTTGAGGTTTTCCCCAAAGTATTTTCATGTGTATTGTGCATTGATTCTTCTTCTTCTGGTTATATTATTCAGATCAATTCAGCTTGATCTTTAAGCTTATGCAAATTGATAGTATAAGAAGGTTATAGTATTTTTCTTTGGTTATATTGCATTATCGGGTTAATCTACATTCAGATTTTCAACATGGTCTTAGAGTGAGATTTGTAGAGAATTTGAAGAATTTCTACAGAAATTTTAGTCATTTTTTTAGTAACTAATTAGCCATTTTGTACTAGTGAAAGGTCTCCCATGTATTCGTGATCATGATCATGCTATTCATTTGATTCCAGGAATTGTTCCTCCAACATTAGGCCTTATAGATATCCATATGCCCAAAGGAGTCAAATTGAACATATGGTTGCGGAAATGGTAGAGGTTGGTATAATTATCCAACCAAATTTGACAAATAAAGCAAGGGATGAATGGAAGAATGGCGAAGCAGGGTGGGAGCTCATTCAAATGTTGCTAAATATCCTAGTTCCAACAATATTGCCAAAACTTGACAAGGAAGGAAAAATCATATTGGAACCTGAAGCATTCACAGAACCAAGAATTCGACAACTATGAAATTAATCAATTTCAAAGTATATCATCAAGTGGAAGAACTTACCCTCTGAAGATTCCACATGGAAGGATGAGAATTTTATATAAAAGCATCAAGAACTACTCAAGTGTTGAAGGCAACACTTTTTGAAGGAGAGGGGCATATTAGGTCCCTATACTACTAGTGTAACCCCTTATTGTTATTAGTACAACACCCTTGTTATATTTTTGTGCCCATGTAGTCCCCATATTATTATTATTGTGCTCCATAGAAGCCTACTATTGTTATTATTGTGCCCTTACATTATTATTGTTATGCCGGCTATGATTATATTATGACCCCTTAGACTCCTATATATAGAAAGGAGGTCTTGTCATTTGTATCATCCAAGAATTTTTCATTTGTGTAATGCAAAGGAGGTTGCCCCCTTGAAGAAGCTTATTTCTAAGGAGTTGATCAATCTTTTCTATCTTTTGTGAGTTGATTTCATAACAAAATGTGCTTATGTTGGGATCATACAATATTTTTTTGGGTATGGATTGGTTGCACATTCATAGGACTAATGTATATTGTCTCGATAAGGTTATTGAGTGCCTAGATGATGATGGGGAAACAAGAATCTTTCATGGAAATAAGAAGTATACATTAGTAAGAATGGTTATAGCTATGTAGGAAATCATAGTACTAGGAAAGGGTGTGTATTATTCACAATTCATATTTCCAGTGACAAAGGGAAGGATGTTGAGGATGTTGAAGACTTGAACAGGTATCCAATTTTGCAGTAGTTTTAGGATGTATTTCCGACAGATATTTCAGAGTTACTACCTCATAGGGAACTAAACTTTTCGATTGAGTTGATGCTAGGAGTAGCACCAATATCAAAGGAACCATACAGGATGAGCACTCCAGATTTGTTGGAATTGAAGTTACAACTTAAAGAAATGCTTGATAAGGGATACAATAGGCTAAGTGTATCACCATTGGGTGCACCACTATTGTTTGTGAAGAATAGGGATGGTACTCTCAAGTTGTGTATTGATTACAAACAATTGAACAAGGTGACTATAAAAAATAGGTATCCTTTGGTATGGATTGATGAATTGTTTGATTAGTTGAAGGGAGTAGTAGTGTCCTCAAATATTGACTTGAGATATTCAAGATATAATTAAGTAAGAATCAAAGAAGAGAACATCTACAAGAACACATTTCATACTAGGTATGGGCATTATGCATTTGTGGTAGTTCTGTTTGCTCTTACTAATGCTCCATCTACTTTCATGTGTTTGATCAATAGTGTGTTGTGACATATTTGGACAAGTTTGTGATAATGTTCATTGATGATATATTGATATATTCTAAGAATGAGGAAGAGCATGAAAATCACTTGGTAGCAGTATTGAGATTGTTGAGAGAGAATCAGTTGTATGCTAAGCTCAGCAAGTGTAGTTTCTTTCAGAACGAAGTTCATTATTTGAGACATGTTGTTTCCAAGGAAGGTATAGCAGTGGATCTAGAAAAGATTAGAGCTATCATGGAGTGGCCATCTCCTAGGAATGTGGATGAGGTCAGATCATTCATGGGACTAGCAGGTCACTATAGGAGGTTCATTAGGAACTTCTCATGGATTTCCTGTCCTATTACATTTTTGCAGTGAAAAGGAAAGAAGTTTGAATGGACTGAGGACTATTCAACTAGTTTTTATGCAGTTGAAGAATTTTCTTAGAAATGATCTGATCATGAAGATTGTAGATCTAGACAAAGAGTTTGTGGTATGTACAGATGCTTGCAAGAGAGGACTTGGTGGATTCTTGATGCAGGAAGGATAGGTGGTATGCTATGAATCAAGGAATTTAAATGAGCATGAGATAAACTACATGACTCATGATCTTGAGTTGGAAGGGATCATTCATGCCTTGAAGATGTGGACAAATGATCTTCATGGCAGGAGGTTTGTCTTGATGAGTGATCACAGTGGGTTGAGTGTAGAAATTATGGTGTAGAATTGTAACTTCTCATTAAATTTTAATCTAAATTACAAGATACAATCCTACTCTATTGCTCTGTAAAATTCAATTCATAGTTTAGAACATCAATAAAAGACATGCAATAAGAAACAACACACGTGCACATTAATTTTCCAAGGGAAATAAATTTTCTAAATATCCCTTATGCCTACTTTCATTAATATGATGAATAGAGATGTATTACAATTGCTTGCTCAATCTAAGCTCAACCTACAAATGAATAACCTAACTCTCTACTCACTAAGAAGCTCTGACCTAGACTTAGTCAATTTCTACCTCAGATTGAGCACCTATTTCATTGCACAATTCTTGAGGAAACAATACCCCTATTATTTAGGAATTTCCCCCAAAATTCTTGCGCAATTCCCAAGGTTGATCATTCGACTACATGCAACACTTGTACACTCAAAACTACTCTACAACTGATGTTACACTGCCTTGGAATCTCCACCACAACTAGGGAACTCAAATAATTTTCATGCACTACCTATTTTGGGTTGATTGATTAGTTCACTGGATGATTACTAAGATAGACTA
Source organism: Pinus taeda (assembly GCA_000404065.3). NCBI lineage: Eukaryota > Viridiplantae > Streptophyta > Pinopsida > Pinales > Pinaceae > Pinus > Pinus taeda. The sequence continues at coordinate 32,213 of APFE030759674.1, read as the reverse complement.
TTGTCCCATTGCACAACTGACCTTCTACTAGTTACTCCAACAGTTAAAACTAGTTTAACTAAAAATAACTTGAAATAAATGACCTTGATTGCTACAAATTAGAAATCACACATGCTTAATTTAACTCCAAGCCTTCTAACTTAAAATTACTAAGCTAACTGAGTGACAAGATCCATGTCACATAAGTTAACTGCACCCAAGTTGTCTGTTGATGTGGAAATTTGAATTTTATCAATTCGAACAAGGCAGAATCAAATTGAGACTTTCTTGCTTCCTTTTTCAACACTCCCTCTTAGCAAGAAAGGGATTATCAACCACCCCTATCCCGCACCTGTGGAATTTGAAATTCCCTCTTGACAAATCCTTTGCCAATATGTCAACATGTTGTTCCTTTGTTATAATTTATTGTAGCGACATTATCCGCCTCTGCACACAGTCCCATAAATGGTGATACCATATATCTATATCCTTGGATCGATCATGAAATACATGATTCTCAGAGAGCTTGATGAAACTATGATTATCACAATAGTTCACAGTTGGATCCATAATCTCACCAAATAGTCCAACAAGTATCTTTCTAATCTAGATCACCTCACATGTTGCTTAACTTGCAGTCATGTATTTTAATTCTACCAAGTTGAGCACCACAGATCTTTGCTTCCTATTATACTAGGAAACAACTATAGACCCAACACTAAAAATTCCATCTAATGTACTCTTTCGGTTGGATGGAATCCTTACCCAATCTGCTTATGTGAAGCCACACATATTCACTTCTTCTTTTTGTCTGTACCATAGTCCAAATAGGGTAGTGCCTCTGAGGTGTCGTAAAACATGCTTCGTTGCTTTCCAATATAATTTGGTTGGCCTAACCATAACTTGGCTTAGCTGGTTGACTGCATAGGACATATCTAGTTGTGTGTTCACAAAGTACATCATTGAACCCACTAGCTCTCAATAAATGGTAACATCCACTTCTTCAACTGAAGCAGAATCCTCCTTCTTCCAGTTTATTGCTAGAGGTGTCTCCTTGGGTTTAAAATCTCCATGTGGAATCTCTTCAATATATCATTTACATACTTGCCTTGAGACACAAACACTTTCCCATCGCCTTGCCATACTTCCAACCCAAGGAAGTAGTGCATGAGACCCATGTCCTTCATTTCAAATTCCCTTACAAGATCTGATCAGTTGCTTATCACCAGTTAAAACTAAATCATCAACATATAAGAAAATAATAAGAAATTTAACTTCTACAAAAATATGATAGAGATTCAAATCCACTTCACTTTTTTTGAAGCCCAAACTCACAATATCATTCTCAATCTTGGTGTACCAAGCATGGGTGCTTGTTTGAGACCATACAATGCTCGCTTGAGTCTAAACACTTGAGAATCTCGATAAAATGTCTCAAATAATTATGGTTTCTTGTTGTACACCTCCTCCTCAATAACACCATTAAGAAATTATATTTTTATATCCATCTAGTGGATCTTCCACCCCATCTGATCAACTAGTGCAATAATTGATTTAATGGATGAATACCTTGCTATGGGAGGAAAGATTTCCTCATAGTCAATTCCCTGAACTTGAGAGAATCATTTGGCCAAAAATTTATCCTTATACTTCTCTAGGATTTCATCTGCTGCATGCTTAACCTTAAAGATCCATCTTGAACACACAATTGATTTATCTAATGGCCTTTGGACCACTTCCCAAACATTATTATTTATGATGGATTCATATTACTCCACCATTTCATTTACACAAACAAGTTTCTCAACTACTTCCTTGAAGGAGGATGGATTAGTGTATGCAATCTTGGTCATTAGAGCCATGTATTCATTATACCTCTCAGATTACCTCCTTTGCCTACACAAATTTGAAGGATCCTCCATATTCTCCCTTCCATCCTATACAATTCTATCAGCTTCCCTAGTTCTTTTTCTACCTTCTATGGATGGTTCTACTTGAGTGGATGCCTCCACTCTATGCTCCTCAATTTGTGGCTTCTCCACAACTTCTTGAGGCTCCTCCTTTGGAGCTAAAAACTATTGTTCAGGTGGGATCTGAAGCTCCCTCTCAAGAGAGCACCATATTGCTTTCTCTGCATCAAACTTTACATCCCTTTGCACAACTATCATTCTAAGGGAAGGTAAGTACACACGGTATTTATGAGGATTTTATGTGTAACCCACAGATACTCCCAATTTTTTTGTCAGCTCAAGATTCTTCCTAGAAACTTTGGAGACATGGTAGTAATCAGAGGCTCCAAAAATCTTGAAGTGAGACACATTTGGCTTCCTCTCCGAGAAAGCCTCCTCGAGTGTAATCATACCAAGAATGTAATGAGGACTCTGGTTTTGCAAGTTGATTGTTGTGTTACATGACTCTGTCCACAAATGCAGTGGTAGGCATTGGTCATTTAGCATAACTCTTGCTACTCCCACAATGATTTGGTTCTTCCTCTCAGCTACCCCATTTTGGTGTGGGTTTTGGGTGTTGTTAGCTCTCTTTGAATGCCTTCTTTCACATAGAAATTCTTGTAATCATTCAACATATACTCACCTCCATTTTCACTCGTAAGAGCCTTTATCTTCTCATCAGTCTCTTTCTCAACTAGTTCCTTGAATTCCAAAAACTTTGAGAATGTCTCATCCTTCTTCTGCATGAATACGATCCAACACTTCCTTGAGAAATCATCAATAAAAAGAACAAAATATTTGTGTCTAGTAGTAGAGGTTGTTGAGAAGGGTCCACAAACATCAAGGTGGACTATTTCCAAGACTACATGTTCTTTGTTGTCTTGATCATGGAATGTGGATTTTACATACTTACCCAAGGTACAACCTTTGGAGACATCCTGCTACTTAAGTGCTCCTTTAGGGAGGAAAGTGGTTATTTGCTGCATAATTTTTAGGGTGCCATCATGCAAATGACCCAATATACTATGCCAAATTTCACTAACATCGTGGCTCTTCACTTTCTATGCCTTACTGATTAATGCGACACAATCTTCCACATCCAACTTGTACAAGTTCTTCACCCGAATCTTGATCGGCTTCACCCATCTAGTGTCTACGTGTCTCAGAAATTCTTTCCCTTTGTTGAAGGTCACATCATAACCATGGTCTTCCAAAACTGCTACAAAGATGGTATTCTTCTTTAGGTCTAGAACAAACATGACATCTTTGAGGTGTAGAGGGAATTCTGACTCGCTCTAAAAGGTGATTGTACCAATCCTGGTTGTGTTGTACCTTTCATCGTTCCCTAGCTCAATATGTATCTTGAGATATTTCTCCTCCAGATCAATGAAAAAATATCTACACCCTATCATGTGGAATGAGGCACCAGAGTCCAAGTACCACACACTCCCCATCATGGAGTTGGCCATGCATATAATAAGGGTGAAGTCTAGCTCAAATTGTGAATCCAATACCTAACCTGCTGCTCCTCTTGAGTTCTTCTTGTTAGACCTTTTTTGTGGACACTTTGTAGCATAGTGCCTAAATTCATGACAATTGAAGAATTTTATTTTGGACAAGTCTTTCTTCTTGCCTACTTGGCTGGATTTTGGTTTGGTTTGAGATTTCTTCCCTTTTCCCTTCTTTCCCTTTCCAACCAATGTAAAATTTTCTTCATCCTCACCCTTGGATGAAGTTCCATCTCTAGTATTTTGCTTGATCCCTTCTTGTACCAAATCATACCATAAGTGTTCCAAATTCAGTAATTTCTCCCTCCCATTCGCTAAGTCCCAGTAGTTATGCCAGCTTTTTAGAAGGCCTATAAGATCTAGGCTCACCAGGTCATATTCTAAAACATTCACACCAACCCCTCCAAGCTCATCATGAACTTGGGTAAATTTGTTGAGATACTACGGAATAGTGCCATTCTTCTGCATCTTGATATTTCGAAGTTTGTCTTTGAGGGACAATTTCCTGTGGTCACTGCTATTATGGAATAGATCTGGTAGTGCCTGCCACATTGTGAAATGGGTTTCTTTCCCATGGAGATTTGAGATAATGTGATCTCACACTGCCTCCAAGATTACTCTCCTTGCCTTGGCTACATATTCTTCCATTAAGAAAGGTTTCGGGCATCATTTATTCTTGGTTTTGCAATGCTTGTCTTAACACATTCCAATAATTTATTGTCATCAAGCACCGCTTCCATGAGATCCTTCCATGCAATGAAATTCAAGTTGCCTTCCAAGGCATACTCTAATATAAGCTCATTGAAGGTCATTTTCCTAACTCTGAAGAGATCTTGCTACACTGAAGTCACAAATTTGAACCTCCTAAAAAAAAAAACTTTGAAAATCCTATTCTAATGTGAATCCTGCACTAATACCATATAGAAATTATGTTGTATAATTGTAATTTCTCATGAAATTTTAATCAAAATCACAAGACACATTCCTACTCTACTTCTTTGCAGAATTCAATTCACAATTTGGAACATCAATCATAGACATGCAATAAGAAACAACACACATGCACAATATTTTTCTGGGGGAAAGCAATCTGCTAAAAAACCCTTATGCCTTCTTGCTTTAATATGATGAATAGAGATGTATTACAATTGCTTGCTCAATCTGATCTCAACCTGGAAGTGAATAACCTATCTCTCTTCTCACTGCAAAGATATGACCTAGACTTAGTTAATTGTTGCCTCAACTTGAGCCCCTATTTCCTTGCACAATTCCTGAGGAAATTAGGCCCCTTTTTTTTAGGAATTTCCTCCAAAATGCTTGCAATTTCCAAGTTTGATCATCCAACTGCATGCAACACTTGTACATTCAAGACTAGTCTACAAATGATGTTACACTACCTTGGAATCTCCACCACAGTTGGGGAACTCAAATTCTCTGCATGCACTAGTTATTTTAGGCTGATTGATCAGTTAGCTAGATGAACATTGAGTTAGATTATTGTCCCACTACACATTTGACCTTCCACTAGTTCCTCTAATACTTAAAACTATTTTAACTAAAAATAACTTGAAATAACTAACCTTGATTGCTACAAATTAACAATCACACATGCTTAACTAAACTCCAAGCCATCTAACTCGATCTACTGAGCTAACTAAGTGACAAGATCCATTTCACACAATTTAACTGCATCCAAGTTGTCTGCTGATGTGGAAATTCGAATTTTCTTAATTTGACCAAGGAAAAATCAAATTGAGACTTTCTTGCTGCATTTTTCAACATTTAGGTACTTGTTTTACCAACCTAATCTGAATACTTGGAAATCTAGATGGTTGGCTACTCTTAGTGAGTTTGATTTTGAGATCAGATACATCAAGAGAAAGGAGAACTGGGTTGTGGATGCTCTTAGTAGAAGAGTGCAAATGAATCATATCACAACAATGAGCTCTTATGGGATAGATTTGTAAGAATGGATCTTGCAAGAAAGATAACATGATAACAAGTATGAATAGTTGAAGCACAGGTTACATCAACAGAGTAAAGGTGAACGAGATGAGGAGTATCATCTCATAACAGATGGATTGGTCAGATTTAGGAACAAGATTTATGTGTCAGATAATAGTAAGCTCAAGAAGCTTATCTTGAGGGAGTTTCATGTCAAGTCATATTCAAGTCACATGGGATAACAAAAGACATTGAAAATAGTTAATAAATTTTATCGTTGGCCGAACTTGAAGAAAGACGTGGTTGAGTTTGTTGCTAAATTTCTGGATTGTCAATAGGTAAAAGTAGAGTGTAAGCATTTAGGTGGTCTATTGCAACCGATTTTGATTCAAGAGTGGAAATGGGAGGTCATTTCCATGAACTTCGTTATAGGATTTCCAAGGACATTGAAGAAGAATGATTCCATAATGGTTGTGATCGACAGGTTAAATAAGGTAGCTCACTTCATTGCAGTTAAATCTATGAATTCAGCTAGTGAGGTGGCTCATATTTTCATCAAGGAGATAGTGAGGTTGCATGATGTTTCCAAGAAGATAATATCAGACAGATATGCCAAGTTCGCTTCAAGGTTTTGGAAGGATATTTTTGGAGGTTTGGGGATAGAGTTGGCTTTCAATACAACTTATCATCTGGAGAGAAATGGACAGATAGTGAGGATCAACATAATCCTTGAGGACATGTTGATGATGTACGTTATGCATCAGTAGAGGAAGTGAGAAGAGTATTGATCCGAACTTAAATAGGAATGCAACAAATTATAGATATAACCATAAATACAGAGATGCAGCAAAAATAACACTTCATTTCATTAATAGAAAAACATTGAATTACGCTTACAAACATAATGGAAATAAACTAGCTCGAGTGATGGTAGCTTATCTCTTAGAAGAGATGTGGTAGCTAAATGCCTCTAAATTGCGTTACAATGAGGCTCAAGGGCCTATTTATTATTGAATAACAAGATAAAACCATAAACAACCAAAACCCTAACCCCAAGAGATGTAACACGAAGAGTTTATGGGCCCCGTTGGGGATAGTTGGGCGGCCAGCTTTCTAGGGTTGTAACTTGGTCATGTTATCTCTGTTTGGAATGTATGATACATTGTTGGAAAGGCATATCTGAGTACTACAAGATTTGAATCATGCCTTTTCCTATGTCTATGGACCTACAATAGAGCATAAGAAAACACTGTTTAGGGGGAAAACTACTCTAGAAGTTTAGGACCCAAAAAACTTCTAAAAATAATAAATGCTAAAATAAACAAGGAAACAACGGAAATCGATTGGAGCTCTAGGTGGAATAGGCAGGTGGCCACCAATATCCACCTAGATCATTCCTCCCCTCTTAGGAAGCAATGGTCCCTATTACGTGCAGAGCCTCCATGAGGTGAGGAAATTTCTATTGAACCTGGTCCATGGTGAACCACTTGCCGTAGTGAAGGAGTTGGCCTACTTTGACAACCCGATATAGCTATATTCATTATTGGCGGATTGTTCTTGACCTATTTTTCCATGATATCATTAGTTATGGCTTGTTCCATGTAGTCCGGGTTGAGCTCTGTTGGTGTGATTTATTCTACAATATTGGATGTGTCCAATAATGGTGGAAAGTATGACCGAAGGCGATCTACATTGAACAGTGGGTGCAAACCAACAAAAGGTGGGATACCAAGCTTGAACATATTGTCATCAATAGCCATGGTGATAGCATATGGCCCATATTGGAGTGGGAAAAGCTTGTAGTGGGGTCTAGTAAGGTGCTCCTTTAGAAAATGTAACCAAAATTTGTGGCCCACCTGGAACTTCTGTGCACTTGATGCTGATCATGGCGCTACTTATACTTAGCATTAGCTTTGTCCAATATATCATGGACCTACTGGTGGATGTGTTGAATGCACTCAATGAAGTTGTTAGCCTTACCAGCTTTGGACTAGATGTGACCCAAATCTTCTGGAGTGGCTACAAATGGTGTGGCCACATCAATGGGACATAATGGTTGAAATCCTAGCCCTACCTGGAAGGGGTTGTGGCCTGTTGAGCTGTGGAGATCTCTGTTGTAGCTGTGCTAGACATTGGGGAGACTTTCATCCCATGTGTGTCGATTCATCGAGTCGTACATGCAAAAAATGTGTATGATCATCCTGTTGAGAACCTTTGTTTTGCCATTAGTTTTGGCATGGAAAGTCATGGACTTAGTAAGTTCTGTATCCAACATCGACTAGAGACTTGACAAAAATGCACTCAGGACTCTGCTGTCCCAATCTAAGACAATGGACTGTGGGATCCCAAAGTGTACCCACACTTGCTCAAAGAAGAGCTTAGTAGTGGCCTATGTTATGATACTCTTCTTATAGGCCGCGATGATGACCATCTTAGAGAATCTGTCGATGACCACGAAAATGCAGTCATTGTCATGCTTAGTAGAAGGAAGGCCCGACATGTAATCCATGGAGATAGATTCCAAAGGTTGACTAGGAGTAGGTAGAGGATTTATATACATCTTTCTTCTTGATGGTTGGTTTGGAAATGGCATAGGTAGTTCAGGATCTAATGTACATACGAACATCTTGACGAAGTTTCGGCCAATAAAAATACTTATGCAGTACCTCCATTGTTTTCTCTACTATGAAATGTCCATCGACCCAACTGTAATGCACCTCCCAAATCATCTTGGCACACTCACTTGAAGGAACATAGATGTGTCCTAAGTGGCATAATAGTGCATCCAGAAGGTGAAAATTTGGAACTTTCTTCCCTTCCAAGAGTGTCTGGTATGTCCTAGTAAAGTTGTGGCCACTCTAAAGTCTCGTGCCCACAGGATTCAAGCACAATGATCAACGTTATGATTGGTGGTTGACTGAGACAGTCTGCAAACATTATTGGTGCTGCCATTATTGTACATAATTTTTAGATGGAACTGTTGCAGGTAGGTGGACCATTTCTTATGGTGATCATTCTACAACTTCCCTTGTGTCTATATGAACTACAGGGGTCGGTGATCTGTGAGGATGACCATTTCCTTCCCTAGAATGTAATGCTTCCATTGATGGTAGGCCTGCGTAATGGAATATATTTCTTTTCCATAAGTGGGATACTTTTAGACAGTGTCTGAAAGTGTCTCACTGTGATAAGCCACTGGTTTCTGTTGTTGAGTAAGAACTACACCAATAGCATAGTCGGAGGTGTCTATCTGAATCTCAAATGGTTTTTATAGGTATGGTAATGTGAGCACTGGTGCATAGCAGCGGTGTTGCTTCAACTCAGAAAATGTTTGTTGTTGGGTTTTGGACCAAAAAAAATGTCTTTCGCTCCGCCCTTGGTGACTTGACTTAAAGGCTAAGTGATATGAGAGAACCCCAACACGAACCTGCGATAGAAATTGGTAAGACCCAGAAAGTTATGGATCTATGTTAGAGTGTTTGGGGTTGGCTAATCCCAAATGACTTATATGTTGGTTGGGTCCATATGCACTCCCTGTTCATCAATGATGTACCCTAAATATTGAAATTGGGTCATGCCAAAAGTTCATTTCTCCAAGTTAGCACACATCTTGTGTTGATGTAGGGTTTGAAGAACCTATTGAATATGGTGGAGGTGCTCTTACAAAATCTAGTTGAAGATCAAGATGTCATCTAAATACACCACCACGAATGAATCGGTGAAGGGTCACAAGATCTTGTCCATCAATCTCATGAAAGTTGCAGGTGCATTCGTCAACCTAAAAGGCATGACACCATTTAAAAAATCCCTCCTTGGATTTGAAGGTAGTATTCCACACATTAGAGGGTTCGATAAACACCTGGTGATAACCTGAATTCAAGTCGATCTTGCTGAAATATTTAGCCCCTTTGAGCAAATCTAAAAGGTCATCAATCCATGGGATTGGGTACCTATTCTAGACATTGATATTTTTCAACACTCGATAGTCAATACAGAGTCTCCAAGTCACATCCTTCTTCTGTACCAATACAATCGGGCTCCCACGGGGTGATCAACTTGGCCTGATGTGCCCTTTTTGCAATAGTTCCTGAATCTGCCTCTTGATCTCATCGTTCTCTAGAATAGAGTGTCAATAGATCGGTCCATTGGGCAGCATCGCTCCCGGGGTCAGGTCGATGGAGTGCTTGACTTGACAGTGTAGAGGTACCCGTGTAGGTGAGGCAAAAATGTCCTTGTACTCATCCAAAACCTTATCCATTTGCTACTACTATGTGGAGGAGCCCTATTTGGAAGCCATGGCCACAACCTTCTTCTTTCCCTGAAGGTGAATCATAAGGAAAACACATTTTTTGGTATGGGAAATGATCTTACTGAATTGCTTTGTAGTGATAAAAGAGGTGGTGGTAGGCGGGGCTACCTCCAGTATCATGCACAACTTATTGGCCAAAGTAATAATCCCAGAATGAGGTATAGACTCATATATAGCATGTCACTTCCACAAGTATGGTTTTCATAATATTACATCACAAAATTCAAGAGGAGCAACATCACACAGTACCTCATCCGTGAAGGGCTTGATGCTATAGGGAAGGAGGCACTGTTGGTTGACATGGAGATCCCATCTTTGGTGAAGCCACCAAATGGTGTACGGTTGTGGATGTGTTGTAGTATTTAGGCCCAACCACTTCATTACCTTTGTTGAAATGAGGTACTTTTGGCTCTCGTTGTCGACAATTAATTGGAGTGGAGAACCCTTCACCCACATAAATGAGTGGAAGAGGCATTTCCCCTCCTCTGGATATTCAAGTTCATTCTTTTGGATCTTGGTGGTGGCCACAATGGAACTGGGATTCGCATCAATGATATGATTCCCTTTTCCTTTTCTCTTATCAGGTTCTGACTTAGATTTTGAACGTGCCTCTAAATCAAAGGCCTTCAGATCGACCACCAATGACTACTTGGCCCAATACTCACTTGTGTTATGAGTGTAGCTCTTATAGAACTCACACCATTTTCCCATGTCCTTCTTTGTCTTTGTGGTGTTGTTCTTTTCTTATGGCTTAGGTGGGTTGTCCTGGGTAGCCACGCTTTCGATCTATTCTTTCTTCTATGGTTTGGGGACACCTTTCCCTTGCTTCGGATTCGCAGATCCAAAGTCCTGCTTCTTCTATTTAAACTTGTGCTCAATCTTGGCAGTGTATCAGGATGTCGTGCTGAGCGAGGAAATGTCTAGGAACTCCATCTCATCCTGGATGTATTTGTGTAGATAGTTGCAGTACTTGAGTACCAAATTCCACTCAAAATCCTTGATACCTAGCTTCTTGCGAAGGGTATGGAAAACATTTGTGAAATCTGACACATCTTCATCCCTTCCTTGTTGTAGTGTGGTCCACCTTATGTATTTAAATTCATAGCTCCCGACAGGGTAATATTGTCCCTTGATGTCATCTCAAAAACAATCCCAAATGGGTGTGGCTTAAAACAATGAGGGTTCACTCTTGTCCTTTTGTTCACAATAAATTTCCCACCAGTCTTTGATGTGTGGGGTGGGTTTGAGAAGTGCAAATGTAATATTTTCCCGATTGGAAAAGTCATGGACTGAAAAATATCCTTCCAATATATTTAACAATTTATCTATGGCATTTGCATCTATCTGACCCTCAAATATGAGAATATCGAAGTTAACTTGTACCTTAAAAGGAGTGGCACCTCTAGATTCGTTGTTGGATGAAGATGCATCACCTGTGGATAGACGTTGAAGGATCTGGGAAAAGTTATCCATATTCATGTGCCTTTATTGCTAGAGGGATTCCTTGAGCAATATTTTGAAAGGATATCCTGCACCTTGTCTTTCTTTTCTTTTGCCATGGGATGCCATCATGGTTTGCAAGGTTGGTCTTGCAACAGTTCAACTAGATCGAGCCCTAACTCCTTATTGTAACAACCATAGTGAAAAGTTCATGTAATAAAAGTTAATAAAGGAAAAATAAGACCACTGTTAAGGGACACTTATTCCAAGATGAATGTTGGGAAAATATATCCTAGTGGGCATCACTCAATGTGTGTTTTGGCTAAGGAAAATTGGAAAAGGCTAAGAAAAAGGCACTAAAAGGAAAAAAGGCATTTTTGGAACATTTATTAATGAAAATAAAGGAAAATAGGAGAAAAGTAAGGTGAAAGGTCACATGTTGCATGTGAGGAGGAAATTGAAGGAAAATAATGGAAAATGAAGAAAATAGAGGTCTCTTTAATAAAAAGGCTTTTGAGGATCAATTAGTAACCTTTTTTCAGTTCATGTTTGGAGCACTCTCATTACTCTCTCTATCTCTCTCACTCTTGGTCACTTAGTGTTTTCTTGGAGCACTCTAGCTTTGGATCAAGGAAGGAAAAGCAAGCAAAGGGAAAGGAAGGAAAGAAAGGATCAAGGAATAAGAGTAGGATCAAGCAGCTTCAGCATGAATACTTGTAGGTAACCTTTTTCCTATGTGATTTCCTAGCTGGTTTGGACATGCATGGATTTGCATGTTGGTGTATGGTTTTCGTGTTGTTGATGGAATATTTTTGTCGAGTTATGAAAGTGGTTTTCAGCCTAGGCTTGCCTTTCTCCGGATGCCATGGTGTTGGGAGGTTAATCTCAGTTTTGATCTTTGGTTTGTCAGGTGGATTTTAGAATCCAGGATGGAGGTGGTATTAAGGTTCATTCCCCAAGGCTAAGGAATCCCTTAACCAGTTTTAGCGAGATACATAGTAAATCTTGAGGGAGAAGTCTCGGTTTAGGGTCTAGTGATCCGAGTTTGGATTGCAGTAAAGGTTGAGAGACTAGTCTTAATTTAGGGCCTAGTTATCCGGCATTGGATTGAGGTAAAGCCTAAGAGACAAGGGATGAAAAATTCCTCAAGGATAGTGATGGATTTTGGATGGCATTCTAAGTTCGGTTCGGTTGTGATCGGAACATTGGTTTTGGTGTGATCACAGTTTGGTGAGGGTGGAGGTTGTTTAGCCTCTGGATTCCCTTGGTTGTTCTTGGATTGGTTGTTCTATGAGATCCCACATTCATGCTTGGAATATGGCATGGGGGTGATTGGCTGAAAGAGAGATTCGGTTCAACTATATCTATGGTCGGGTGGTACTTGGAAGTGTCAAACCTGGTTGGATTTTCCTATGATTAATAAAAGCTAATTTCTCTCACTTTTGTACTTGTTTATATATGGATTTAATGGTAGTCATATCTCTAATATTTATATGGTTTAATGTTGGTTATAAGCATGGTTATGTGACTGGTTCATGTCATTGTCATTTCAGGTATTTACTTGTAATTGTTAAATGGATGGATGCAAGACCTAATTGATGATATAATAGTTCAATGGAGAAGGTGGTGATCTTTCAGGTTGTGTTTCCTAAGTTATTTCAGTCATTTGTGCTTTGTATTGTATCTTAGACCTGTAGGTTGCATTGATGCCAAGTGTTTGATAGAATATTAGTCCCGGTTGGGGATGCTCAAGCTTAGTCCTAAGGTTGATTTTTTATTTATCATCATTGGTATCATGTCTTTGATGGATTCTGAAGGTTGTAGCAAGTTCTAGGTAGAGGTTGGGATTTTGGGCTAGAAAAGTGGGTCAAATCGCAGGGTTGTTGGCATAGCTCTGCTGAGAAAATTCCAGAATCACTGGCACATCGGCTTATGAGAGTGAATTTGGGTAGTCGGACATTGTCATGCCTATAGCATGAGAGAGACCAGGGGTTAAAAGGCTTAAATTATTAGTGGGACTCAGGGATAGAACGTTTAAGTGGCTGACACATCTCCTGAGGGTTTTGTTGCTGATGTGGATGGGTTTGTTTGATATGTTCTGTCAATTCCATTTCCTTAAGGTCCCCAAGGAAGTTGAATCCCTTATAGTAGCATCTCTCCTCACATGTTTATCCTGGCTGGCAGGTTTCTTTGGTGGACCTGGGAGGAGGGGGTGTTACATATTAGTATCAGAGCATGATGGTTCTCTCCTTGGGTGAAGGTGCTTGTTCATGCATGTATGTCGGCTGCACGTGTTGCTCTTACACTTGCATTCAATGTGCTTGTTGCATTGCATCATGTTGATCATGATTGCAGTAAGGTTGTCGTGAGGAGCATGATGTGATTGTTCAGGATGCATCATCGGAAGCATATGACTGGTTTCATATGGTTATATGTTGCTTACATGTTGATTATATGTCGCTTGACTACATCCTTGTATGTCAGGTGCATTCTTCAATATTTTGATTACATGTATCAGACTTTTAGGTTGATTATAAGAATTGATCACTTATGCTCGACTACATGTATTCATATGTATGTATAGTTGATTAGGCATTTCTTATGCATGTTGATAGTTACATGTGGCAATGTGTACATTGGAGTAATGGTTGTTGTCATGCATGAGGTCATAGTATGAATTGTTGATATGGCCTTGCATTGATGACTAGACCCTAGCTAGAATGATGTTTATGCGTTTATACACTTATTTGATATATGTCTATATCTTCTTATGATTATGTTATACATGTATCACGTTGATTTTATGATCTTGCAGACAATGTATCATCCCCAAATCATGCTAAGGTAGGTTGGTTTATTATGATTTGGTTTATTTGACATAGTATGCCTTACAGGAAAGAGATCAGATGGATAACAAGGTGGTAGACTACATAGAATATCCCTATTCATCATATGGGTAGTGTGGTGTGGGGCACTCTTCTCATTTGGAAGACACATTGAGAAGCCTGATGGAAGAAATAAGGACTTGCAAAGCAGACAATGATAAAATCATGTAGGCAGAAGAGAAACAAGTAGAGGTGAATGCGGTACTACTTCAGAGTTTGTCAAATTTGTAGTGAAAGGGATTGCTTTAGATCAACCATGGACACGAGGACATAACTAATGGGGCATATGGTAGTAGATCTCCTAGTAGACACAGGTTGAATAGATCTGACATGATCAAATATGGTAGGTTGTTGGACACTCCAGATAGGAGAGGTGATTAACACAGGTACTATTCCAGTTCTGGTTATGATAGACATCATGATTGTCATTGTCATCATCCTTATAGTAGGAGTGATAGGGGATACTTTTAAGATGTTTTTAAGAAGGCAAGGGAACCTACCTTTGATGGAGAGATGAAGAAATCATAGGATGCAGAATCATGGTTTCTTAGTATGAAGAAATTATTCTGATTGCATGATTATTCAGAAAACATGAAAGCAAAGATAGCCACTTTCAATCTCAAAGGTAAAACAAATATTTGGTGGGAAGACATGAAGAATGTCAAAGGTATACATGAGAAGGATTTCAGTTGGCATGCTTTTGAAAGGCTCTTCAAGAAGAAGTGCTCGTCAGAGAGGTACTATGATGATAGAGATAAGGAGTTTTATGAGTTGCGGATGGGTTTTATGATAGATGATGGGTATACGAGTAGATTTTTGGAGCTATTGAGATATGTCCCTTACCTCAAGGAGGAGAAGGCCAAGGTTCATAGATTCATCAGTGGATTTCCAGTTGCATAAAGAGACCAGATTAAGTTCAACGAGCCTAGATTGTTGGAGGAGGCCATCCGAAAGTTGAAGCATTGTTATGAGAAGTCAAAGCACAAAGTTGAGCCTAAGCATAACTTGAAAAGAAAAGAGAAATCTATTGGAAAACGACCACCAAAGAGAAGAAGACCTCAAGATGAAAGTGAGAAAGAAAATGCAGTTCCTTACAATAGATTTAGTATAACTGAGAAGGGACTTGGAGAGCAGTAGGCTAGAGGCAGTTGTAGGGAACCATTGCAGTGTTGGATATGTGGTAAGGATCATTGTAAGAGTGATTGTCCATAGTATCAGAGTGGTTGTAGACCTCAGATCTACAGTGCTTAGGAGGCACATATAGTTGGTGATGTTGTTCATAGCATTCCTCAGATCTATGCAGCTATGGACAACAGGCAGGCGGATCATCAGGCATTGATCATTGAGATGGATGGTAATATTTGTGATCAAGTTGTTTCTATTTTGATTGATCCTGAATCTAACTATAGTTATATTAATCCTGAATTGGTGGATAAGTGTGGTTTGAGAAAAGAAGTGCATGCAGAATCTTGGTTGGTACAGTTGGCTACATGTACAAAGAAGCAAGTTCACCATTCAGTGAGAGCTTATGCATTTGAGTTAAATGGTATGCCTACAAAACACATATGAATGTATTTCCATTTGGATTGTATAGTATGATTTTGGGTATGGATTGGCTATACCTTCATAGAACCAAAGTGGATTTCTTCAATAAGGCCATTGAGTGTGTGGATGATAATGGGTAAAAGAGGACTTTATAGGGAAAGAAGAAGCCTACATTAGTGACGATGGTTACCGCTATGCAGGCTAAGCAGAGATACAGAAAATGTTGTGTGATGTTTCGCAATACACATTTCTAGTGAAAAGGGTAAGGAGGTTGAGGATGCAGATGTGTTGAAAAAGTACATTATTTTGCAGCAATTTCAGGATGTATTTCCTAAGGACATTACAAAGTTGCCACCACACAAGGAGGTAGCCTTTTCTATTGAGTTGGTGCCAAGGGAAGTTGCAACATATAACACCTTATAGGATGAGCATACCTGAGTTAGTTGAGTTAAAGATGTAGCTGAAGGAAATGTTGGACAAGGGGTACATTAGGCCAGGTGTATCTCCTTGGGGTGCACCCATGTTGTTCGTGAAGAAGAAAGATGGTATTCTTAGATTGTGCATTGACTATAGGTAGTTGAACAAAATAACGATAAGAATAGGTACCCTTTTTTGAGGATTGATGATTTGTTTGATCAATTGAAGAGAGCAGCAATGTTCTCTAAGATCGACTTGAGATCAGGATACCATAAGGTATGCATCAAGGAAGAGGATATCTTCAAGACTACATTCAGAACTAGGTATGGGAATCATGAGTTTGTTGTTGTTCGATTCGGTTTGACTAATGCTCCAGCTACATTTATGTGTTTGATGAATAGTGTGTTGCATCCTTATTTGAACAAGTTTTTTATTGTATTTACTGATGACATACTAGTATTTTCTAAGAATGAGGAAGAACATGCCAAGCATTAAGAAGTAGTGTTGAGGTTGGTAAGAGAGCATAAGTTGTATGCAAAACTTAGCAAGTGAAACTTCTTTCAAACAAAGGTACATTATTTGGGGCATGTTGTCTCCAAGGATGGCATAGCAATGGATCTAGAAAAGATAAGGGCTATTATGGAGTGGGCAACTCCTAAGAATGTGGATGAGGTGAGATCATTTATGGGATTGGTAGGTTACTACAAGAGGTTCATCAGGAACTTCTCATGCATTTCATATCCTATCACATCATTGCAGTGGAAAGGTAAGAAGTTCAAATGGATAGAAGAACGTGAGGCTAGTTTTGAGCAGCTTAAGTAGTTTTTGACACATGCACCAGTGCTAAAGATTGTGGATCTGGACAAGGAGTTTGTAGTGTGTACAGATGCTTGCAAGAGAGGACTTGGTGGATTTCTCATGCAAGAAGGGTAGCTAGTGTGATATGAGTCATGAAAATTGAATGAGAATTAAAAGAACTATCCAACACACGATCTTGATCTAGCAGCAATTATACATACATTGAAGATGTGGAGGCACTATCTTCTTGGCAGAAGGTTTAAATTGATGAGCGATCACAGTGGGTTGAGATCTTTGTTTAATTAGCCAAATCTAAATGTGAGGCAAGCTAGATGGTTGGCTACCCTTAATGAGTTCGACTTTAAGATCAAATACACCAAAGGGAAGGAGAACCGGGTTGTGGATGCCCTTAGCAAGAAGGTACAGGTAAATCATATAGTAGGTATGAGCTCTTATGGGACAGAGTTATAGGATAGGATCTTGCAGATAGGATAATGGGATCAAAAATACATGGAGATTATGCACAGGTTACAGTAAAACGTAGGTACAGGTACATTTATAGGTACAAGTGATCAGGATGCATACTATCGTCTCACGATAGATGGTTTGGTGAGATTTAGAGATAGGATCTATTTATCGAATTGTAGTGAGCTCAAGAAGCTTATCTTGAGGGAATTGCACATCAAGCCATACTACGGTGATCTAGGATATCAGAAGATGTTGACGGTGGTGAAGAATTTCTACTATTGGCCGAATCTGAAGAAGGAAGTGGCAGAGTTCATGGTTATATGTTTAGATTTTCATCATGTCAAGGTGGAATGTAATCATCCAGGTGGTTTACTATAGCTTACAATGATTCTAGAATGGAAATGGGAGGTCATTTCCATGGATTTTATCACAGGTCTTCCCAGGACACTAAAGAAGCATGATTTTATTATGGTTATGGCTGACAGGTTGAGTAAGGTAGCTCACTTCATTCCAGTAAAGACTACATATTCAGCCAATGAGGTCGCACATGTGTTCATTAGAGAGATAGTGAGACTACATGGTGTTCCAAAGAATATTGTGTCAGACAGAGATGCAAAGTTCACTTCCAAGTTTTGGAAGGAGCTATTTGCAGGCTTGGGTACAAAGTTGGCCTTCAGTACAACTTATCATCCACAAATAGATGGACAAACAGAGGGGGTCAACAGGATCTTGGAGGATATGTTAAGGATGTATGTGATGCACTAGCAGAAGAAATGGAAGGAGTATCTTCCATTAGTTTAGTTTGCATACAACAATGGTTATCAGGATTCATTGAGGATGAGTCATTTCGAGGCACTGTATGGGCGGAGTTGTAACACTCCCATCAGTTGGATTGATCCAGTGAAAAAAGTACTTATTGGACTAGATATCATGGCAGGCATGGAGTAGGAAATGCAAGTTATAAAGAAGAATCTAAAGGTAGCATAGGATATATAGAAGAGTTATGTGGATTAACATAGGGTGTTCAAGGAATTTTGAGTTGGGGAGAATGTCTAATTGTGCATCAAGCCCAAGAAAATCTCTTTGAGGATTGGTTCATGCTCAAATTTGGCACTATGATATTGCGGGCATTTAGAGATCCTTGAGAGGATTGGACTAGTGGCATATCAACTTGCACTACCTCCAATAGTGAAAGTACATGATGTTTTCCATATTTCATTGCTTAAGAAGTATATAAAGGATGTTGATCATGTTATTGATTGGTCTGTATTGCAGGTGGAGCAAGAAGAAGATTTCCAGCTGGAACCTCAGTGCACATTGCAGTGGAAACTCTCATGCTTAGGAACACAACCATAGAGCAAGTTAAAGTGCAGTGGAAGCACTTTGGGCCTGAAGAAGCTACATGGAAGATGGAGGATCATATGTGGGCCCTGTATCCCTCACTGTTTGCTGGTTGAGAAAAGTAGTTTTGGTTTGATGTTGGTATATGTTTGGCATATGTTTTGTTGATGTTTTAGTATATGTATGTATGTATATGTATATGTATATGTATATGGATGTAAATACTACCATGAGCTAAGTTATAAAGCTCTAATAAGTGGTATGGGTGTCATATTATTATGGTTGTTACATTTTCATGTTGTCATGATGTTTTTCTTTTGATCAGGTCTTTCATTGTAAATACTGTAATGAGCTAAGTTATAAACCTCCATGGGAAATATGTTTTCTTTCCAATAGTTTTGTTAAGGTCATGGTGTGGTTTAACACTAAGGAAGGACAATGTTCCCCAAGGGGGAGGGTTTTGTAACAGCCCTGGTGAAAAGTTCATGTAATAAAAGTTAATAAAGGCAAAATAAGACCATGGTTAAGTGAAACTTATTCCAAGTTGAATGTTTGGAAAAGATATCCTAGTGGGCATCACGGGATGTGTGTTTTGGCTAAGGAAAATTGGCAAAGGCATTAAAAGGAAAAATGACATTTTTGTCACAATTATTAATGAAAATAAAGGAAAATAGGAGAAAAGTAAGGTGAAAGGTCACAGTTGCATGTGAGGAGGAAATTCAATGAAAATAACGGAAAATGAAGAAAACAGAGGCCTAACTAATAAAAATGCTAATGAGGATTAGTTGGTAACCTTTTGTCAGTTCAAGTTTGGAGCTCTCTCATTATTCTCTCTCTCTTTCTCTCACTCTTGGTCACTTAGAGTTTTCTTGGAGCACTCTAGCTTTGGATCAAGGAAGGAAAAGCAAGCAAAGGGAAAGGAAGGAAACAAAGGATCAAGGAATAAGAGCAAGATCAAGCAGCTTTAGCAGGAATACTTGTAGATAACCTTTTGCCTATGTGATTTCATAGTTGGTTTGGACATGCATGGATTTTCATGTTGGTGTATGGTTCTCTTGTAGTTAGTGAAATATTTTTGTCGGGTTATGACAGTGGTTTTCAACCTAGCCTTTCCTTTGTCTGGATGCCATGGCGTTGGGATGTTCATCTCAGTTTTGAGCTTTGGTTTGCTGGATGAATTTCAGAATCCGGGTGGAGGTGGTATTAAGGTTCATTCCCAAAAGCCTAGGAATCCCTTAATCGGTTTTAGCGGGATACATGGTAAATCTTGAGGGAGAAGTCTCCATTTAGGGACTAGTGATCCAGGTTTGGATTACGGTAAAGGCTAAGAGACTCGTTTCAATTTAGGGCCTAGTTATATGGGATTGGATTGTGGTAAAGCCTGAGAGACAAGGAAATGGAAAATTCCTCAAGGATAGTGATGGATTTTGGACAACATTCTAAGTTCAGTTCGGTTGTGATCGAAACATTGGTTTTGGTGTGATCATGGTTTAGTGAGGGTGGAGGTGGTTTAACCTCTGAATTCCCTTGGTTTTTCTTGGATTGGTTGTTCTATGAGATCCCACATTCATGCTTGGAATATGGCACGAGGGTGACTGGTTGAAAGAGAGATTTGGTTCAACCATATCTATGGTCGGGTGGTACATGGAAGTGTCGAACTTGGTTGGATTTTCCTATGGTTAATAAAAGCTAAGTTCTCTTAATTTTGTATTTGTTTATATATGGATTTAATGGCTAGCATATCTCTGATATTTATATGGTTTAATGTCGGTTATAAGCATGGTTATGTGATTGGTTCATGTCATGGTTATTTCAGATATTTACTTGTAATTGTTAAATGAATGGATGAAAGACCTAATTGATAATATAATAGTTCAATGGAGAAGGAGGTGATCCTTCTAGTTATGTTTCATAAGTTCTTTCAATCATTTATGTTCTATCTTGTATCTTAGACCTGTAGGTTGCATTGATGCCAATTTTTTGACAAAATTTCAGTCCCGGTTGGGGATGCTCGGGCCTAGTCCTAAGTTTTATTTTTTATTTATTAGCATTGTTATCATGTATTTGATAGATTCTGAAGGTTGTAGCAAGTCCTGGGCAAAGGCTTGGATTTTGGGCTAGAAAAGTGGCTCAAATCGTAGGTTGATGACATAGGTCTGCTAAGAAAATTCCACAGTCATTGGCACATATGCCTATGAGAGTAACTTTGGGTTGTTGGACACTATCATGCCTATAGCATGAGAGAGACCAAGGGTTAAAAGGCTTAAATCATTAATGGGACTCAGGGACATGATGTCTGAGTGGTTGATGTGCATCCTGAGGGTGTTTTTCCTAATGTGAATGGGTTTGTTTCATATGTTCCATCAATTCCATTTCCTTAAGGTCAACAAGGAAGTTGAATCCCTTATAGTAGCCTCTCTCGTTGCATGTTTACCCTAGCTAGCAAGTTTCTTGGGTGGACCTGTGTTGTGGCCAGCAACAACGCCCCCTTTTTCATTTAAGTATTTGTCCAAAATGCTAAATGAATAGGGGACCCCTAGTTTAATTTTGAGAAAAATCAAATTTTCCTTCTTCAAAATAAAGCTACCATCGTAGGCTTAAAACGGTCTTTCGAATATTTTTACCTAAGTCTACGATAAGGTAAAGGTCTTTAAAAAATTGCATTAATGCGCAAGGCCCCCCCCCATGTTAAGCCTAACGCCGCATCGCAGTAAGTAATGTTCATAAGGAAAAACCTCAAAATCTGTCGATCTGCGATAAGACCGATCGCAAGATCGCACATCGCAGAAATAAAATGGCAATACTTAACAAATATCAAACTCCCGCGACCCGCGATGTTGCGACATGCGATATTGCGATCGCCGCGATGGCACAGTCTGCGATCTGGCGATTTGCGATAAGCGCGCCTTGCGATGGCACGATCTTCAATGTAACATAAAGCAAATCATGAATCATTTAATCGCGAATCCTTCGGGCACGCCATTCAAAGAAAAGCCACTTACCATAATCTGACCCAAATCATGCGCTTTTAATGATAGTAAGTGGATTAGTTGTCAGTTATTTAATGAAATAAAGACGCGTGCTTTGCTAAAGAATTGTTTCACGTAAGGTGGCATATTTGGTATATCTGTTGCATTTAAAACTCTCCCATCACCTTTCTCAATCAGTCATTTCCACTTCGCTCGTAATCTACAGGAACTAAGATATAAGAAGATTCAAAAGCTGAACGCAGGAGCAAATGGGAAAGAAACATAAAGCCCAAGGCTCCGAGATGAAGGAAAAGGTGAACGAGATGGCGCCCTTGTACACAGACACTGCATGCAACAGGGACGCAGGAATTTCGACCTGGAAAGGCATGTATAGGCTGCTGGAGGAGGAAAATCCTAGAGTAATGAAGGTTGATAGCGCCGCGGGATCACAAAAATCTTCCGAGGCATCCTTAGAAGAGTTGGCTTGTTCATTTCTTCACCGAATAGCAGTTAGACCCAAGATTTTGCCGTATACATATATGATCAGATGGATACTTGACAATGTAGAGTTACAGGGCAGACAATTCAAGGCTCAAGGGCATGGGCTCATAGGATCATTCGCCACGCAAGACTTAAAGCTTATGTATCATCTTCCCGAGCCTCAGACGACCTACAACACGCAATTTGTCAAGAAGTTTGCAGCAGAAAACCCAAACCTGGCAGAAACCACTAAAGAATGGACCATAAGAGAGGAGCCGCTAAAAAGGGACAAAAATGGTATGTACAACACTGGTTCCCTCACCTCTCCATATTGTTTTGCTGCGGCCATGCTGTGCAGGCTGTTTGGGATGCCAGACATAAATAAATTTTCGTCTGAATGGCTACCACTCATAGGCCCTGCCACAAATGTCGATCTCATGGATTGGGCCAAAATATTTTCTGATAATTTATACACTGTTGTTATGAATTATCGATCTAAGAGATCCTTGTCACAAAGGGTCTATCCTCCTTTTTATCTGTCTGCTTACATTATGGATTCTATTTGCTATGTATCTAAATTCCCAACCATGGGTTGGAAATGGACTACCCAGGACCCGTCACCTATTCATGTTTATCACAAAGTGTTATGGGATTCATAGTTTGCCCCTCACTTCTATCAGATTTGCCACAGGCTCATCTTACCCCTATATAGGATGATGTATGGTGAAGAACCCCCGAGGTGCTCACCCGAAGCGCAAATAGACATCATCCCCGTCGCGAGATGGTTCGGGGAAGAAT
>APFE030759671.1:6577-18255 GCA_000404065.3 Pinus taeda | reverse complement strand
TAAAATTTGACAATGAAAATGATGACATTGTAGATATTTAATTTTTCTTTAAGCTCCATCCATCATTTTTTGTTATAAATATACAAAATGTAGAACCAAAGACCACACTTGGGGGAGGGCGGGGGTGGGGGAGTAAATATGAGAGCAAAATTATGGTTTCACAACTTTTCTTTAATAAACAATTATATCAAAATAAGTCATAACCATTTGCAACTTATCAACATATATAAAAATGCATCATAAGATCGTCATCACATCAATAATACATAAGGAAGCCATCACATCAACAAAAAGAGACACAAGTTTTACATGGAAATCGATATGGGAGAAAACTACAAATTATTCTTCTTCTTATGCTTCAACTCATTACATGGATTTGTAGGCACTTAACTGTCGGAGGCACCAACTCCAAAAATGTGCAAGTTACTACTTGTAGTAGGCTACAACTTGATTGAAACATCAACCTTGAAAATGTGCAAGAAATAACTCATTGAGGCTACAACCTGATTGAGGCACCTTGATGATGAGCAGGCTTCAACTTGCTCTAGGCTCCCACCCGATTGAGGCACAAACCTCGATGATGAGGAAGACCTTACCTTCTCTAAGCCCCAATCTCAGTGGAGGCACCCACCTCCTCCTTCAACTTCTTGTGAACCACTTTTTAAAATATTTCAAATTGGGTCCACATTATCTTCAAATAAAATAAATCTTCAAAGTGAATAAGCCAATGCTATCATACTACTGTGTATGCCTTGCCATCTCCAGTCATAACTATTCTTTATATTGTTCACCAATTTGATCACATATGACTCATCTTGGAACTTACTATTTCCATAAACTTAAAGCCACTTCAACATGGTCATAGGCCCTCAAATATACTACATAGGTTTTAATCATAAAAAATATATCAATTAGGTTTTTAATGCCTTTAGAACATTGACCTTTGAACATTGATCATTGTGCCTCTTCTCAATCCAATTTGGCTCAAGAATTAGCTTAAAAACTCCTAATAACCATTTAAAACCATATACTAAATAAAAATTATAAAACAAGTCATTTTTCAAGTGCGTTAGACATAATAAATTTTTTCTAGCATAATATCTGATCATAGTTAGTATGAGATTTGTTGGAAATACTGAGAGGGGGGGTGAATCAGTATTTTCTTTCAAGTGTTATTATTGCCAGTTTAATTCTTCACAATTTAAATAGAGAAATGTATCTATAATTTTATTGAGTAAAATAATAAATACAATTTAAATGTGTTCCAAGCTCCAACTTGGTTTTGATGAGGCTCCGACCTCTAGGGCTTCGACCCTATCTTGTAAAGGCACCAACCTTGGATTTAGGAGCACCAACTCCAAGGACGCCAATCCTTCCAATTCTGAGGAACCAACCCCAAGGGATCTGACCCTATCTTTGAAGATGAATCAGGTCAAAATATTGTCGTCCCCGGTCTGTCTTCAACTTCCTTCTTCGCTCGGCCTTCGGCTTCTACTGTACCTTCTGCATCTACCAGAACTTCGACTTCTACTGCACCTTCTATGTTTTCCAGACCTTCGGCTTCTACTACACCTTCTGCATCTGCCAGACCTTTGGCTTCCTCTATTTCTTCAAGTTCATGAGTTGTGAACTTTCCTTGTTCTCTGTGATATATGTCTGATACGCTTGAATCAAGTGAAGCGTTTCAACTTGTATATGTATATATGTATGAGTTTTGCCAACGAATCAAAATGACACATTCAAAGGTGGAGGGGATGACTTGTGCATGAGGTGGTATATTAAAATATATCGGAGGGCTTGCTATGTCATCACCTTACCCCTGCAATCGCAACCTTCATGAAAATCCACATTAATAGAGGCCCCCACATGCCACATCATATTTTAATTGCAATAGCAACTTTTGGAGGTCCCATAATCGCAACTTTTAACATCACCGATGTAACATGGTTGATATTCATACTACCGATGAAGCGAAGGCAATATAATATTTAACCATCATCAATAGATCCATTAGGTCCACAACTCCATCACAATCGGAACTCTGTCGGGTCCACAGTAATAATGCAATTGGGAGCTGGGTTCACAAGTCTTATCGCAATCAACGATCCGACGGTGGCAACTATTATGATTTGCATAACTTCCCGGATATCTGGATGTGATACTACATAAAGGTATGTTCTAATGGAGTTGTTGAGTCCACATATTATTATTGAAATTGCATTTTTAGTGTGACATTCATTTAAGACTTGCAATGTGAAGGTTCTGATACAGCAGATGCAATATTACAATAGGGTGTGTTATAATGGAGCAATCATGTTCACAACTCAAATCGTAATCAGAGATTTCAACATGACAAGGCTTTAAAAACTTGTGGTATGGCAAATGCGATATTTCTTTAGGGCATGTTGTAATAGGACCATCGAGTCCACAACTTATATCGCAATCGGTGATTTCAGTGTAACAAGGCTTCAATACTTGCGATGCAATGGATGCGATATTGTTTTTAGGTGTGTTGTATTTGAGCGATCAGATCCGTAATGCATGTCGCTATCGAGGGTTTTGAGCAATGTTACATAACTTAATATAATAGAACCGCCAATAATATTTCTACCGATATTATATATTGTCTAAAGGGTTCCCATGCTTTATTACTTCCTCCGATATGGCTCCTCCGACAATTTCTTCTTTGCTCCTCCGATATCATTGTTTCTCTTTATTCTGTCAATGGCACTTACCCTCAGGCATATGTGATAACCTGCTTCTTTGTTAGCTTCTCATGAATTCTTCCTCTTTACTCTTTCTCCTTGGTTCCACTATTTCTATTATGTGTATATTCATTCCTTGGATCCTCCATGAGTAGTATTATGATCAATGGGCATCAATGGGCAACCACACATGTCACAAGAATTTGCCATCACAAACATTACCATATTGACATCAATGACAACCTAGATTAACAATCTCCCACTTTGTCATTGATGGAAATATTCTTCTTCTCTCCCTCTTTGACATCAATGGCAAAAAGGTGCACAAGAACTCCCCCTATCATGCAACATCTTTATGAATCAACTTAATGTGATGCTAGAGAAATAACTCCCATCTTTTGGCGAAGATGTTCAAATGCTTCTAAAGGAACCCGTTTTGTGAAAATATCAGCTATCTGCTCCTTAGTATTGATATTTTCCAAGTTGATGTTTGTTCAGCTACTTGTTCACGAAGGAAATGATACTTGATTCGTATATGCTTGGTCTTTGAGTGCATCACTGGATTTTTTCGAAGACTGATAGCACTTGTGTTCTCACAATATATGGTGATTGGTTAATTGGTACCTATGTTGACATCTTTCAGAGCTTCCTTCATCCATAATATTTGAGTACAACAATCTGTAGCAACTATATGCTTGGCTTCAGGTATAGATAGTGATATGGATGTTTATTTTTTTCTGAGCCAAGATACTAGACAATCTCCCAAGAAGAGTGCATTTCCACCAGTATTTTTCAATCATCAACACTTCCAGCCCAATCAACATTGATGTATGTAGTCACAGTAAGAGTTGAGCTCTTAGGGTACCAAAGACCAAATCAAGAGTTCCTTTCAAGTATCTGAGAATTCTTTTTACAACCAACAAATGGGATTGTTTAGGAGCTAATTGAAATCTTCCCACCATTCCTACTGCTTGCATAATGTTAGGTCTCGTAGCAGTTAAGTATAGGAGGGATCCAATTATTGACCTGTAATTAGTTGCATCTACCAGAGGAGAATCATCATCTTTGCTTAATTTGCAATCTGTGGTCATAGGTTTTCTCATGGGTGCATAATCTTCCATTCCATATATTTTAAGCATGTCTTCAAGATATTTTGCTTGAGATATGAACATGCCTGTCGTGGTTTGAGATACTTGTAGTTCAAGGAAGTAAGATAATTGTCCTATCATCGACATTTCAAACTCTTTTGAAATATTTTGAGCAAACGCATGGCTCATCTCATCATTATTACTGGAAAAAATGAGATCATCAACATAGACAAGCGAGACTAGTAACTTATCCTCATCCATCTTTATGTAGAGATTACTTCCTACCACCCCCTTCTTGAAGCCTTGTTGTTGTAGATAGTGATCCAATCTTGTCTACCAAGCTCTAGGAGCTTGTTTCAACCCATATAATGCCTTTTCCAACATACAAACAAAGTCTTTTCCTTCTGCTAGATTAAACCCTTTTGGTTGCTCCATGTAGACTTCTTCCTTGAGTTCCCTATTCAGAAATGTTGATTTTACTTCCATTTGATAGATTTTGAATCCTTTTGAGCAAGAAAATGCCAAGAACATCATTATAGCTTCCATAAGAGTTACTGGTGCAAAGGTTTCTTCAAAGTCGATTCCTTCAATTTGTGAATAACCTTTACAAACAAGCCTTGCCTTATTTTTGATGATTTGTCCATCTTCATTCATTTTTTTTTTTAACACCCACTTGGTTCCAATTATATTTTTATCCTTTGGATGAGGTACCAGCTCCCATGTCTCGTTCTTCTCAATTTGAGACATTTCTTCTTCCATGGCTTTTACCTAATGAGGATCCTCACTTAAGTAAATGTTTCTGGTTCTATCATAAATAGGAGAGAAATATCATTTTTCTTTGGTGTACTTGTCATCCCTCTTTGGGTTTGCATCCCTTCATCTATATTGCCAATAATATCCTCTTTTAGTTGATGTTTTTTGAGAAAATTCACATTTGAAGGGGTTTGAGATGATCCTTTTTCCTTGTGTTTTTCTTGATATTTTTCCTCTTTTTCAAGTTCTTCTTCATTTTCTTCAATGAGAGGGTCAACTTCATGATCTCCAATTTCTTTTTCTGGAAGGTCTTCCTCAATCTTCACATCAATCCTTTCCACTATTTTCCGTAGTCGATTATTGTAACACTTGTAGGCTTTGCTCCTTGTAGAATATCTAAAGAATATTCCTTCGTCAACCTAGGAATCAAATTTTCCTAGTGAGTCATCATTGATTTTTATGAAGCACTTGCTTCCAAAAATATTGAAGTATTTTACTGAAACAGGTCTTCCTTTCCACAATTCATAAGGATTCTTCTTATTATTTGGTCTTAGTTGAGTTCGATTCAAGGTATAAACAATTGTCTCGACTGCTTCTCTCCAAAATTTTGGCTGCAAGTCAACTGCTATTAAAAATTTTCTTGCCATTTCTTGAACAGTTCAGTTTCTTCTTTCAATTACCCCATTTTTCTTGGGTGTTTTTGCAGGAGAGTGTTCTCTTTCAATTCCATGTACTTTACAGAATTCATCAAATTCTGTTGATGTGAATTCTCCCACTCTCTCCATTCTAAGACATTTAATCTTAGAATCCTTTTCATTTTCTACAAGAGCTTTAAGATTCTTAAAACATTCAAATGCTTCCTATTTATATTTTATGAAATATACCCACATCATTCTAGTATAGTCATCAACAAATAAAGCAAAGTATCTTTCTCCTTGGAGTGCCGGAGTTCTAGTTGGTCCACATAAATCAGCAGGATGATATCCAAATGTTTTGATGGAGAAAACTCCTTGGCCTTGTGGCTAGTTCTAGTTTGCTTTCCATGTTGACATGGACCACATACTCCTTGATTTGGCTTGAATAACTTTGGGATGTCTCGTACTGCGTTAATCTTGTTGATATTGATCAAGTTATCAAAACTTGTCTGTCCAAGTCGCTTGTGCCACAACCAATTTTCATCTGTTTGACTTAACTAACATTTATCTTCTTGAATTTTGTTCAGAATGTGGATGTTATCTGTTGTTCCAACTCCTTTTGCCACAAGTTCCCCTGAGGAAGAGTTCCTTTTTCATTATCTTTAGTGCTAAAGACAACATTATGTCCTTGAACACATATTGGGCTAACACTCAAGACATTGTGTTTGAGCCTGTCTACTAGCTAAGAATTTTGAGCCTTTCCTTTTCCATTAATAAGGGTAACAGTTCCTTTGCAACCAATTTTGGCAGATCCACTTCCAAAGGATACATTTCCTTTATTTTTGTTCAATGATACAAACTTCCTTTTGTCACTTGTCATATTTCTGGAGCACCCACTATCCACAAACCAATGATTTTAATCACTGTGAACACATAGAGCTAGGCCACATTTATTTATTTCGGGATTCTCATACTTTGCTTCTCTTCTTTTGAGGGGGAGATTTTGTTCATTATGTCAATTACCATTAAATAATGAGAAAATTGGATCAAATTTGGCCAATGGATCAAAATAATTGTAGGTCTTGATTTGACCTTGCCCTTTGAGACCATATGGTTTCTTTGTTTTATCCCTTAATTTTTGTGTTTCATTCTTACGAGCAATGCAATGTTTAGCTTGATGACCAAAATTTTTACAATAAAAACAACAAAAATGATAGTTTTGTACCTGTTGTAATAGCCATGATTTGAATCAACATTCTTCCTTGGAGTTACTCTCTCTTAATCCTTTGGATTTGAGATGGGCCTTTGATGAAATAATCTTTCTTCTTTTGGGTTGCTAGAAAGTATGTCAGCATGGATTTTCGCATTATTCTTAGTACTTGATGATTCTCCTTTAAAACCTATCCCAGATTTGTCATGTTGAGGTTTTTGATCATTTAGGATAATCTCAAGTATTTGAGAGCTTTCCCAACCTCTTTTTACTTGCTCCAATTCCTTCCTTAGAGATACTATTTCGGCTTCACGTTCTTCACAAATTTATTCTTTTTCTTTTAGCTTATTTTTCAAGAGGTCTTCCCTTGTTTTTGCTTCCTCCTTTTCTACCTTGAGAGAAATTATTTTATTTTGTAATTTCTCATTTTTCTTCAATGGCATTCATTAACAATTCATCTATATTTCCTACTAGATCTGAATCATCATCATTTGTGAATGCCATGAATAATACTTCTTGGCTTCTAGCATAGTAATTTTCTTCATCTGATTCATCATTACCTCCTTTGCGATGAGCAAAATGATTACTTGATTTATTTTTGATGACTACAAATTCATCTTGATCAGAGTCATCTTGCTTAGAGAAGAAATTCTTCTTATTGAACTTTTTTTTTGTATACCATCCTTTTATAATTTTCCTCATCATCACTATCATGCTTAAGAGGACGTTTTGTAGCATAATGACCTATTCTTCTACATTTGAAACAAATAAGAGGGTACTTATATTTTAGCTTAGATCCTTTCTTTAGTCTTCGTACAAATTGCACCAATTTAGGTTCAACATTGGAGACATCAACACTAGTATTCCATTCTTTCCCCTTTTTTGATTTTGAGGCCTTGAATGTTGCATCTTTGGAACTTGGGCTTCCTTTTCTCATCTCATAAGCAATGAGGATTCCATGCAGTTCATCCATCTTGAGAGTATCTAGGTCTTTCATTTCTTCTATAGCACTTACTTTGGAGTCAAATCTATCTAGGAGAGATCTTAATACCTTTTGAACAATAGTTCTTTCTTCAATGTTTTCTCCCAATCCTTTAAGAGAGTTGACCACTTCAGCTACTTGGAGAAAGTATGATGCAATATCTTCTTCATCATCCATTTTCCAACTTTCAAATTGTCTTCTATGAGTTTGAAGCTTTACCTTATTAACTTTGGAGTCCCCATCGTATAAGCTAACTAGCTTATCCCATACTTCTTTGGACGAGTAACAATTCATGACTTTTGTAAATTCAGAATCAGTGATTCCACTAGTGATGGAATTTAAGGCTTTTTCATTTGGAATGTAAGCTTTCCTTTCATCTTGATTTGTTGGAAGAGTGGAAGGAGTTGTGTACCCATTCAAAACCAAATGCCAAACTTCAGGTCCAAGGGACATTAAGTAGTAGGATATTATTTTTTTCCAAAAACCAAAATTTGTGCCATTGAACAAAGGAAGTCTTCCTGACACTTGATTTTTCATTGTGACTAAGAAACCTTCTTCTAGCTGTTAGGCTGATATGAAGAAGCTGGATCTTATACCAATTGTTGGAAATACTGAGAAGTGGGGGTGAATCAATATTTTCTTTCAATTGCTATTATTACCAGTTTAATTCTTCACAATTTAAATAGATAAATGTATAAGGATAATTTTGTTGAGTAAAATAATAAATACAATTTCAATGTGCTCCAAGCTCCAACTTGGTTTTGATGAGGCTCTGACCTCTAAGGCTTCAACCCTATCTTGTCAAGGCACCAACCTTGGATTTAGGAGCACCAACTCCAAGGACACCAATCCTTCCAATTCTGAGGCACCAACCCCAAGGGCTCCAACCCTATCTTTCAAGATGAATCAGGTCAAAAGATTGTCTCCCCGCTATGTCTTTGGCTTCCTTCTTTGCCCGGCCTTCGGCTTCTATTGTACCTTCTACATCTGCCAGACCTTTGGCTTCTACTGCACCTTCTACATCTACCAGACCTTTGACTTCTATTGCACCTTCTGCATCTACCATACCTTTGGCTTCCTCTATTTCTTCAAGTTTACGTGTTGTGAACTTTCCTTGTTCTCTGTGATAGATGCCTGATACACTTGAATCAAGTGAAGCATTTGAACTTGTATATGTATATATGTTTGAGTTTTGCCAATGAATCGAAATGACACATTCAAAGGTGGAGGGGCTGACTTGTGCATGAGGTGGTATATTAAAATATATATGAGGGCTTGCCACATCATCACCTTACCCCCACAATCACAACCTTCATGAAAATCCACATTAATAGAGGTCCCCACATGCCACATCATATTTTTAATTGCAATCGCAACTTTCGGAGGTCCCGTAATCATAACTCTTAACATCACCGATGTAACATGGTCGATATTCATACTGCCAATGAAGCGAAGGTGATATAATATTAAACCATCGTCAATAGATTTGTTGGGTCCATGGCTCCATCGCAATCAGAACTTCGTCGGGTCCACAATAATATTGCAATCATTGGTTGGGTTCACAAGTGACAACTGTTATGATTTGCGTAACTTCATTGATATTTTGATGCGATACTACATAAAGGTATGTCCTAATGGAGTTTTTGGGTCCGCATATTATTATCGCAATCGTATTTTTAGTGTGACATTCCTTTAAGACTTGTAATGTGAAGGTTCTGATACAACATATGTGATATTACAATAGGGCATGTTATAATGGAACAATCAGGTCCACAACTCAAATCGTAATCAGAGATTTCAATATGACAAGGCTAAAAACTTGCAGTATGGCAGATGCAATATTTCCTGAGGGCATGTTGTAATAGGATCATCAGGTCCGCAACTTATATCACAATCAGGGATTTCAGTGTAACAAGGCTTCAATACTTGTGACTCAATGGATGCGATATTGTATTGAGGTGTGTTGTATTTGAGCGATCGGGTCTGCAATGCATATCACAATTGGGGTTTTTAAGCAATGTTACATAACTTAATATAATATAACCGTTGATAAGATTTATGTCGATATTATATATTATTGAAATGGTTCCCATGATTTATTACTTCCTCCAATATGGCTCCTCTAACGATTTCTTCTTTTCTCCTCCGATATCATTGTTTCTCTTTGCTTTCTCGACGACACTTACCCTTGGGCATATGTGACAACTTACTTCCTTGATGGCTTCCGATGAACTCTTCCTCTTTACTCTTTCTCCTCAGTTCCATTATTTCTATTATGTCTGTATTTAATCCTTGGATCCTCCATGAGCAGTGTTATGATCAATGGGCATCAATGGGCAACCACACATGTCACAAGAATTTGCCATCACAAACACTGCCATATTGACATCAATGACAACCTATATTAACAAGATTCACCTGAAAATCATCAAGAAGGATCTATGCCCTCTCCACATAGATACAACAATATTTATTAGTCCATACATTCATCAACCAATCAATAACTAAACAATTCATGACAAGATCCATAGATAATACACATCGTATAACTAGCATATAACCAAAAAATAACCAACATCAAAACCATGGTAACCCATCCATTATAGCACCAGCATAATCATTACAAATGCTCATAGATCACAATAAGGAAATCTCTCATATTAACATATGAAAATACCAACCAAGTTAGGGACTTACACGTACCACCCGACCATAGATTGGGTTGAACCAAATATCCCTTTCAATCAATCACTCCCACACCATATTCCAAGCATGAATGTGGGATATTATGGAATAAACTAAAAAAAAAACCAAATCAGGGCTTCTATAGGCCAAACCGCCTCAACCCTCAACAATAGGGATTCCACCTCCACAGTTAGACATCACTAACACCAACCAGGTTGGTCTCTACCTAAGTTGTCGAGGGCTCTAAAAACTAGTAACTCAACCCACAACCTTCTAGGGCTCCATAGTGTTGCCTAATCCATCTCCAGGGACTAATAACCCAACTGACCAAGGGCTTCAGAGCGTTTGTCCCAACCTAGGCTCCAAGACTAGTAACACAACCCAAGTTGTTCATGGGCTTCCAAATAATTTGTTCCAACCCAAAACCATAAGTAATTATGAGCACCAATCAAAACACAATCAAGTGGAAAAACCCACAACACCATGGCTATTTAGGAAATGGAAAGGTAGGGCTAAAACCACTATCGATCTAGGAAAATATCCATGTGAATGACAACACATAACCATAAAATTACATGCATATGGCATGCATCCATAAATCAGCAAATAAATCACACATGCAACCTATTATTTGCAAAGAAATTGTTATGCAACCAACTCACAAAATAGAAGAAAAGATAGATCAACACCTTCAGCCTCTTCGATGGGGCAACCTCCTTCACATTACACAAATGAACAATTCTTGGATGATAAAAATGACTAAACCTCCTCTCTATATATATGAGTCTAAGGGGTAACAATATAATCAAAGCCAACATGACAATAATAATATAAGGGCACAAAAATAACAATAGTGGGCTTCTATGGGGCACACTAATAATAATATGGGGACAAAAGGGGCACAATAATAACAATAAGGGCTACAATGACAATAGTAATGGGGGAATCACTAGTATTATAGGGGCCTAACATGTCCCTCTCCTTAAAAAAAGTGTTGTCCTCAATTCTTGAGTAGTTCTGGATGCTTCTCTATAACATTCTTATCCTCCCATGTGGGATCTTCAGCAGGTAAGTTCTTCCACTTGATGAGATACTGTGAAATTGATCGATTTCGTAGTTGTTGAGTTCTTGTTTCCGTGACTGCTTCAGGTTCGAATATGATTTTTCCTTCCTCATCAAGTTCTAGCAATATTGTTTGAACTAGGAGCTTGTCACTTATAACCTTCTTTAAACATGAAACACGGAAAACTGGGTGTACTCGGGAAGCTGCAGGGAGCTCCAATTTGTATGCCATAGTACCAATCTTTTCCAAAACCTTGTATGGACCATAATACTTTGGTGATAATTTATTATCCTTCTTAGATTGCTTGAGGGACATTTGTTTTATATGGTTGTAGCCATAGGAATACCTAGTCGCGTACGTCAAAACTTCTTTTGTTACAATGTTGATCTGCATATTGTTTCATTCTATTCTGCACCAAAGTGAGGTTATCCTTAAGAGTTGGAGAACTTGCTGTTGATGTCTGATGTGGTCTTCCACTACTTGAACCTCATAATTTTCTCTTAAATATGATGTGATGGATGGTGGATGATATCCATAAAGTGCCATAAATGGGGTCA
>APFE030759664.1:0-76578 GCA_000404065.3 Pinus taeda | reverse complement strand
GAAATCAGAAGCATCCTCCCAACCAAACACAAAAACAACCAAAAGATTCACTCCATAACTAGCCTAAAACCTTCACTGAAAGCAGTGACACAACCTTATAGAGAGAGCCCTCTCTGACTGCAGCTAGGCTAGAAGCTGTAGCCCAAAGATTGGTTAGTGGTTACCCCGGCCGTATTCTCTTAGGAGTCAAAGAGAACAACCTGGGGATCACTCGCAGGACACACAGGATGTTAGTCCATCATCCGACAATGGAGAGGATAAGTTATTCATTAAAAATCCACTTGACCTTTCATCTGCTTTTTCCGGAAACAAAAAGGATGAGTTTTTTCACTTCTCATCTACTCCTCTGTTTGATTCATCATATCATGAGGATGATGATGAAATCATTGATTTTTCTAATCGTAGCTATCGTGATCCATTTACTCTCGTATTTGATCACGATGATGATTTCACAATTGATTTTTCGAAGCCACCTATTCATGATGATCTATCTGACGATGAAGTTGAAGCACCCCAGACTATCAAGGCACTTCAGCCCGAGTGATGGTTATGTCAGGCCCTCGCTATCCTGAGGATGGTTTTGCTTCTAATCATGAAATTTTTCAATCAACCAAGGCTCCTCATCACTCATTTGTATGAATTGAAGATCAATCTCACACACAGATCTTGCTTCTTCCACTCGAACTACACGATCCCATTGCTCATGCATTGGAGGAGTCTTACATTGCAAGCACACATGCATGACACAAATTGTCTTTGTTTCTTTCATTTTCTTGCATGTCACAGTCAAGAGTATGTGTATGCTTCAAAGCTGCATGCAATGTCGCATGGCACTGTGACAAGTCCACGGACCACATGTCATGTAATTTCACTCACTTATGTCCTGTGGACACTTTTAAACATGATGTGTGTTTGTCTTCATTGTTATATCTTTCTTGTTTGTTGGTTCGCACAACCGGGTCGCTCGCGGACGAAGCCTTCACCAACATGGGTCAACCAATGCACCGGTGGTTGGATTGGAAATATCACTTCACGTGATCAGGCCCATGCACCATTAGCTTAGGAGTAGGAGTAGTGTTTTCTTTCAGTTTGTTTCCTGCATGCTTGTTTGCTTACTTACTTTGCATGCTTGTTTTTCTTACTCACTTTGCTTTCGCATTTACTTCTACTTCTGCTTTGCTTTGTTGTTTGTTTGCTTGTTTTTGTTCATAGGTTAGTTTTTCATGAAACCATGTGTGACTCTTGAAACAAGTTGTGTAAAGTGCAAGAAGCCTTGTGTAGCTATCACTACTTGGTTATCTATCATCTTGCCTCTGTGTGAAGATCTTTTTACTTTTGGTCCATGATACATCGATGGAAAATATGTACTATTTGAAGTGAACCTTGCTAAAAACACAAAGCTTGTGCACTAACTAGTATCATCTACTCTAGTCAGTTGTGTTTAGGTCAACCCTTGTCAACTCAGTCAAGTAGAGTAAGGTGAGGGGGAAAACCTTAATAAGCATGTCAGAGGTATATAATAAACTATTACTCTGAAGGAACAACCTCTTTTGTTATCAATAAGTCGGGATCCCTCTTCCACCTTTGAATTAAATAATTGTGTTGATGGTGCTAGACCCGCTAACATGTCAAGGGGATCTCCTCGGTAAGAAGTCCCAATTAGACCTTAGATCGTTTGGTGTAGGAGTCCTAGTAGTGGGTCATAAGGTAATGCCTTGACCGTGATGTCACACAGAGGCAAGTAATATAACTTTGTCAATAGCAAGGGTGTGACTGATGTAGTGAGTCAAAGAAGGTGTATGAGAGGTTCTAACACAAAAGGGGAGATGAGGGTGAAGGTGAGTTCTAGGTTGAAAGGGATTAGTCCCAACTTGTCTAGGAACACAAAACACAAAAGGACATGCACAGCTTCCAGTGGAGCAGTCCACTCAGATGCGGTAGTGACAACATACAAGGTAAGATAACACATACAACACTCACGGATCAGTGCGAGACAAGTGCAACAGTTGTTACAACAAGGTTCATGTGAAAGATCTGTCTGGTGTCCGGCAGAGTAGTTGACGTGGACGAGACATCATTAACAACATATACAACACATTAACAATAAGATTCATATAATTGCATACAAATCAGTTCATACACAAATACGTAAGTTAAACAACATATATCATTAAGGCAACCAAAGCAGTCCAACTACAATAACAACATATGCATGAAAATGTGCTGGCTCTTATTATATAAAGAAGTGTAAGTCACAATCATATAATACATCCATGTAAACCTTCTAGCCCCAATAGTGGAATGTTACAACCACATCCACCTTCTCCTCCAAAGAGATGAACTAGCTCCATGCAGTGGAGAAGCCAAGGCGCATTACAATATTGTCCAAGATTTATCCAAGATAGTCTTATCAGAAGCTTGGATGACCAAAAGCTTATACAATGAGTTATGAGGGACTATTTATATAAAAGGGTGGGGTGACCCTTGAAATTCCCCTTTGTGATAGTTCAACTACCCTCATGACTCTTCACCTACTCTATGACTATTACATCCAACCATTGACACTTGACTTACATTTGACATGACTCAACATTAGAATGCACATGTAGTCATGTGAGACAACATGGCTTGAGAAAGCCTTGAAAGACATCATTGACACTTGTTCCATTGTGATGAGACCAACTCTTTGACATGCTTGTGATGGTGAAGGTGGTGAGTTGATGCCAAGCTTGGTCATCCGTGATGGTGTGCATGCACCTCATGGTGACTTTTGACACCTAATCCTCAGCGATTGGGAGAATTGAATGTGAACAGTCATCAAGAAGATGAAATGAACGATCACATTCATGTATATAATAGATAGCTGCCTAATTGAATAAATGAATCAGTTTTTTGGAGTTACTCCTGGCCTGACATGGTATCAGAACACAGGTCCCAGGTTCTTTTTTTAACCTTGCCTTGTAACTCCTATGTCCACTACCTGCCTTCTGCTCCTCTGTCCAACGCTTCCTGAAGGTAACGCTGCCTGACATTTTTATGAAAATAACTCTTAAGATGCATACCAAAAGACTGAAGGAGTAACGCTGCCTGAAGGAAATGCAGCCTGAAGGAAACGCAGCCTGACCATTGTCCTCATTTTTTTCCAGTGATTATTCTCTGTCCCTCTGCCAGAATTCAAATCCCGTTGGTCGAAACCTCTCTTTGCCTTGACTGCTTTAGACGTTGTTTTAACCTACTCTGCAATTTGTTGTTGTTGAAGGGCTCGTATTTTTGCTGTGTCAAGGATTTGTAAACTACTGTGTTAAAAAAAGAAAAAGGAGTTTGAATCTCTGCCATTATTCTCTGTCAAATCTCTATCATTATCCTATGTCCCAATTAATTGAATGTTCCGTTGAATTTTCTGGAGGTCGAAACCCCTGTAATAGTGAATTCTGCCTACATAACGTTGAGGTGATATACCTGTGTTGAACGTTGTTCTGTGGGAGACAATGGTGAATTGATTTGAGCCGCTGTGAAAGTTATGGTGTGGTGTGTTGCTCGTATGATGCCTCTGATGCATTTACACAGTGTTGTGAACGTAACGAACACTGAACGGTGAACATTGTTATGCGAGCCGAATGTTGTTGAAGTGTTGAAATTATCTGTTGGTTTATGACATCCTGTGCGTGGAATGGTGCTGGTTCGTATGCGTTGAAGGGAGTTTATTAGTTCATCTACGTTCGTTGAATGTTGAGACTGTGAATTTGGTTGGAGCCTCACTTGTTCGTATGCTTTGCTGCGAAAAATGCTGGTATGTGCACAGTGGGCCATGTTATATGTTGTTGATTGAAGTGTTAAAAAAAAATGGTGTGTTGAATGTTGCATTGAAAAAGGCGTTAGGTGATAGTGTGGACGAATATTGGTGGACCCATAACTATGGTACATTTTATATATTCATTTTTGTGTTAAATTTTATGAATACCTTAAGGAGTATTGAAATCTTTTTACCCTTTTGAGAAAAATTTGACTGTATAGCAGCAGAATTTTTTCTTCATAAGAGCAATTTCTTTTTGCCATCAGAAGTATTAGTCTATCAGCAAAAGTTTATTTTTTTATATCAGCAGAAGTAATCTTTTACAGAATGCATTCAATCATCTCTATGATAGGAATGGTTCTCACTGGCAAGGAGAACTATCCTGACTGGTCTCGGATGATACAACACACCCTCATCTTCAATGAGTTGTGGAAAGGAGTGTGTGTCGGAGAAGGAGACAGTGACCCAGAAAAGCCTACATCAGACAAAGAGCTCGCCATCTGGGAAAACAAGAACAGCAAAGAGTATGCATTAATCGCAGCATTTGTAAATAAGGAGGTGATTCGCCACATTTCATCATATTCAACTGCCTTTGAAGCTTTACAAAAGCTGAAAGAGCTCTATGACTCACATTCTACACTTGAAGTCGTCCAACTTATGATTAAACTCTTCACTCTTGAACTGCAAAATAATGGTCCTCTTGCTCTTGCATTTGAAATAAAGTCTATAATGCATGATATCAAATCCACTAAAGTTGAGCTGGATATCTCTCTTATTTCTTTTCTCAAGGCACTATATCCTACATACTCCAATTATCTTGAGTCTTTGCAAGCAAATGGAAATCTCAAGGATATAACCTTTGACTCTCTTGTTCAAAAGTTTGCTGAAAGAGAAAAAGCCTTTGGAAAGAAGACAGTCCCTGAATCTTCTGAAGAGACTGTATGCATGGCTAATAAAGAAAAATATCCTTCTCAAGATTCTACAAGAGGAAGAGGTGGACGAAGAGGAAGAGGAAGATACTTCAGAGGCAGGGGGGGAAGACATCCTCAAGGAGAAAAGGCAGACTTACATTGTATTCACTGTAAAAGAAATGGATCACATGATGCCTCCACATGCAAGCTACCATGGGACAAAATTGAGCAGAGAAGAAACCAACAAAAAGGTAAAACTGATGATACAGACAAAGGTAAAGCACCTGAATCCGCTCACTATATTGAGGCACAATGTAACATTGGAGTAAATGAAGATTTGTTTAACACTTCACTTGCTTCCTGGAAAAATGATTGGCTGCTTGATTCAGGAGCAACCTGTCACATGACTCATAAAAAAGACTTTTTTGAAGATTTCACTGACAATGTTGATGGAGTAGTTTACTTTGCAGATCAGTCAAAAATCAAGCCATCAGGGCTTGGCACAATCAGGCTTAAACTGCCTGGTCTCCCAGACTTTCTTCTTGATCATGTTTTATATCTCCCACAGCCAAAGAGAAACTTGTTGTCCTTAGTCCACATCCGCCAGCAAGGTAACTCCATTCATATGTTTGATGGCAAGCTTGAGGTAAGAAAAGCTTCTGACCACTCACTTGTCATGAGGGGAATAGAAGAAGAAAGGCTTCTCAAACTGCAAGGAACATCTGCTCATGCACAACATTTCTCATACAATTCTCATCATGAAGAAGTACACTTCCATCAAGTTTATTATGGCATGCTAGATTTGGACATTTGAACTATGACAGTCTCCGCTTATTGAAGAAAAATGTTGTTGCTGGTTTGCCTACAATTCCTAGGAAACTTAAGCAATGTGATGCTTGCATTCTAGGAAAGCATAGCAAATAGTCTTTTCATGATTCACATTCAAGAGCACATAGGAAGCTTGAACTCATTCATTCAGATTTATGTGGTCCAATGCCTGTTCCTTCTGCAAATGGAAATAAATATATCATGACATTTATTGATGACTACACCAGAATGTGTTGGGTTTATTTATTGAAGAACAAATCTGATGCTTTCCTAACATTCAAGAATTTTCATAAATGGATTGAAAATGATGCACAATCCCATATTGGGTCTATTCGCACTGATAATGGAAAAGAATATACATCAAATGAATTTGAAAACTATCTTCGCCAACATGGGATCAAACATCAAACAACTGTGCCTTATAATCCCCAACAGAATGGGGTAGCTGAAAGAATGAATAGGACAATCTTAAATATGGTACGATCCATGCTCTTCTTCAAAAATGTAAAGATAATGTTTTGGGTTGATGTTGTTCTATGTGCTATATATATAAAGAATAGATGTCCATCTAATGCTATTAGAAACAAGACTCCATATGAAATGTGGTATGGGCATGTTCCTTCGGTAAAGCATCTCAAGGTCTTTGGTTCCACCTGTTATGTCTTGATACCAAAGGTACATAGAAACAAACTTGGTGCAAGAAGTCGTAAGTGTATCTTCCTGGGGTATTCAAACACCTCCAAAGCATACTATCTCTATGATGAAGTCAGTAAAAAGTTTGTTGTATCTAGAGATGTAATTTTTCTTGAATCATCCAAAACTGACATTGTTGTTGAGTGACAACTTGATCGCTTGGATAGATTTGCAAATGCAAAATCATTTCAAGAATTTAATAATCAGATTCCACATCTTGAAGGGGGGATTCCTATACTATATCAACATGTGGAATCTTATTCTGAAGAACTCTCTTCCCCACATGAAAATCCAACAACAGATGATGCTTTAAGTGATGTGATTGATAGAATTGGGAGACTCAATCTTGATTTAGTCCCAACTCAATCAATGGAGTAGCCTAGACCATATGAGAAAGTTCCCCCAAAGTGGCTGACAAAGACGCTTGAAAGTGTTCATCCTGACGAGGTTGGAAAGACAAGAACTAGAAATTCAAACCAACAAAATGTAGGTGATGTAGATGACTCTAATTCACCTGTTGATATGGATGTTTCTTATGATTGTGAATTGAACTTGTCTACATATTTTGAACCAACTTCCTTCAAATAAGTTACTTCTAATGATGACTGGAAAGAAGTGATGCAAAAGGAGTATGATGCCCTCATAAAGAACGACACTTGGAAGCTGGTTGATCCTCCATTAGGAAACAAATCAATTGGCTGCAAGTGGGTCTACAAAAACAAGTATAAAGCTGATGGCTCACTTGACAAGCACAAAGCTAGGCTTGTGGCAAAAGGTTTTGCATAGAAGGAAGGGGTCGATTATAAGGAGACTTTTTCCCCCACAGTAAAATGGGCTACCATCCGGACACTCTTTGCCCTAACAGCCTAGAACGGTTGGAAAGTCCATCAAATGGATGTAAAAACTGCTTTCTTGAATAGAGATCTAAAAGAGAATGTTTTTGTGTTCCAGCCTGAAGGATTTGCTGTGAAAGGACATGCACAAAAAGTATGCAAACTTGTGAAATCCTTGTATGGCCTCAAACAAGCACAACGAGCCTGGTGTGAAAAACTAACTGAGCATCTTCTAAAACTCAATTTCAAACATTATGATCTTGATGATGCAACTTTGTTTGTCAAGAAAGTTGGAAAAAGAGTTGTATATCTTGTGGTATATGTAGATGATATTTTGATGACAGGGAATATTGAAAGCTACATTGCATCCATAAAGAATGAATTGGGGAAAAGTTTTGAAATGACTTATTTGGGCTATGTTCATTACTATCTTGGTATTGAAGTAACTCAACATCCAAAGTCCATATTTCTTTCTCAAAAGAAGTACATTGGAGATCTGTTGAACAGGTTTGGCATGAAAGAATGCAATCCTCTTACTACTCCAATGGAACAAAAATTAAAGCTCACATCTATTGAAGGAAAAGAATTTGAGGATGCAACAAAATATAGATATCTTGTAGGAAGTCTCAACTACCTAACTACTACCATACCAGACATTTCGTTTGTTGTTGGAATCCTCTCCAGGTTTATGCAAAAGCCTTTTGAGGGACATTGGTCTGCTGCAAAAAGAGTTCTAAGGTACTTGAAGGG
Source organism: Pinus taeda (assembly GCA_000404065.3). Lineage (NCBI taxonomy): Eukaryota > Viridiplantae > Streptophyta > Pinopsida > Pinales > Pinaceae > Pinus > Pinus taeda. Next base: position 68,770 of record APFE030759664.1, on the reverse strand, counting down.
AACTCAAGACTTTGGAATCAAGTATACAAGGGTGGACGACTTTAGCTTGATTAGATACTCTGATTTAGACTTCGATGGAGACAAAGAAACTGGGGTATCTACTTCATGATATGCTACGAGTCTTGGATCAGGAACTATCTCCTAGAGATCACGCAAACAATCAATTCCAGCAGATTCCACAATAGAAGCAGAATACATGGCAGCAGTTGAGGCAACAAAAGAAATTGTGTGGCTCAGGAAAATTCTTGAATATTTGTAGGTAAAACAAGTGCAATCAAATCCATTCATGATCGACAATACCTCTACAATAAATTTGGCCAAGAACCTAAAGTTCCATGATCGAACAAAGCACATCAATACTAAATATCATCTGATTCGACATCATGTTTATGCCAAAACAATCCATCTCTGTCATTGTTCCACTAATGAGGAAATTGCAGACATCTTCATCAAAGCGCTTGGAAGAGAAAAGCTTGAACGATTTAGAATTATGCTTGGACTCACCAACATCTCTTCAGATTAAGGTGGGGAATGTTGACACCTAATCATCAGGATTGGGTGAATGTAATTAATGTAAATAAATAATAAGAAATATGAACAATCATCGGGAGATGAAGTGAACAATATCTCCCTCATGTATATAATAAATACCAACATGAAGGAATAGAATATGAATTAATTTGTGGAGTTACTACCTGGCCTGACAAGTAGTGGAGAAAAATGTGGAATATTATATCTCCAAAAAAAAAAACTAACATTTTATTTTATTGGCTATTCTTAATAGATTTCCTACTTTCCATTTCTTCAATAGAATGGATCCAAGCTATTATTTTCCTTGTAGAAATGATGAAGATACATATTCTCAATTGCTCATTCATTGTTCTTTTGCAACTCAAATTTGAAAGGAAGTGAAGGAACTTATTAGTGTTTTTAATGTCTAGAAATAACACTCTATAGAACAATGGTTTTCTAATATCAAACATTGGTTTTCTAAAAAAGAGTAGTTTTAAGTATGGTGAGGGGGGTCCCATGCTTAGTATTAAGGGGATTTGGATAGCAATAAATGGTGGAATATTTTTTTCCAATTCCTTTGATTGTTGCATGGGTTCAATCACTAACTAAGGGTACACGGATAAAACCCAAAAAAAGGGTTTTGAGTAGTGTAGAAGCCTTATCTACGAACAATTTAAATACATGGGCATTTTTCAATGGAATGAGTAAAGATTCTTCTATTGTAAGTGGTACTACATGCTTACGATTTTATAGATCCTCATCTCTTGAAGTTTAAATCTAGATGAGGTTCATGTACAAACAATAATCCAAAGATGATGGCACTAAAGTTACTTTTTTCCTTGGCTAGTAAGAAGTTTCATATCAATATTTAGTTGTTTAGAGGCTCCTCACTGGTGATTAGCTAGATGGAGATATGCTAGCTTCAAAAATATTCTTCAATGATCCCTTTGGGAGATTAGTTGAAATTTATTACCCCTTCCTTTATATTTATTTTCTTCGCTCGTATTTATAGATAATTAAATGAAGATTCTTCCAATATCTCAAAGGAGGGGTTACAAGTTGAAGTTGGTGTTTGAGCGATTAAAGAATTCAAGGGGTATCATTTTTCCTTTTCTCAAGATATATATTAAGGGTAGTTTCCATTGGTATCCCTTCATGATATATAGTTTCCTACTTTTATCCTAGCTTCCTTATAATATGCTCAAGGATTTTAGTTTTGAGGTTCCCTTTTTAATATAGCATAACAAATTTCTAGTTGTAGCTTCTGATGATCCTCAGTATTGCAACAAAAATGCTGCAACTCCCAAGGCTACCAACTTTAATTTTCAACTCGGGGTTTGTACAAAATTAAGAGGTATCAACACTATATGTTTAGCATACAATGTGTCATTCCTTGCTATCATGATGTAATAGAGTGCATGTAATGAAATCAAATCCTAACTAGTTTCCGAAATGGAAATGCTCAAAATGGAAACCTTAAACTATTCCAAGAAAGAAAATACAAGGAAGGAAAAAATATTATAATTTCATAAAGTAAATATCATTAACTAAATATCAACCATTAAATTTCAAATATTTAGATCCATTGACAAATTTCATTGGATGTGGCAATCAAGAAAATCATTATTGTATTATCCAATTCATAAATTTGTCCATTAACCCAATTCACTGAGATGTTTTGCATGGGTAAAAAGACAAGTCCTAAGTGGTGTTTATTACTTATCAACCATTTATTTAGAGCCTAGAGGGCATGATTCAACCCTAAGGGAAAAAACCAACCCTTTCGAGCAAATCTGGGCAAATATATACATGTTGGAAGAGTGCTACAAGAAACAAGTTTGCTACAAGAAGATATAATTCATTGAATGACCAAGAAAATAAAATTCAAATTGGATGGGACAAATTTTTTTGTTGAATAGTATGTCTTAGGTTTCCATTCCAAGTGGAATAACTAAAAAATACCTCTGTCAACACATGCTAAAAATAACATAAAATTACTAGTCTAAAATCTAGAAATCCGAGAACTAGTGAGCTAGGTAATCTATCAAATGCCTAACCTAATAAAGTGCAAATGCAATGTGGTAATTTTTTTATTAAATGGAATGTTTTTATGATCTAATGAAAGTGGAATAAACTCAATTGAAACTCATTCGCATGTTCTAAAAAATAGAAGAAATTTACTACTATTTGCCACAAGGGACTTCCAGAAATTTAGATTTGGTAATAAGAAAACTAATCCAAGTATCTCAATTATTACTATAACCTTTCAAAGTTGTTCAAAGGATTAAATCATGCTTTTTATCATGCAAAATAACTTACTTCAACCATTTAATCCAACCCTACAACAATAAATAATTAATACTAAATGCAGAAATAGAAAAAGACAAGAACAAGAGATGGATGTGAATAAGAAGTGAAAGGAAGAAAAGTAAATGATATAAAAGGGCTTGGAGGCTCCTGGGATGCCCAAGCCCAAGGAAAATCAGAGTGCTATGAAGGAGACCTATATTTAGAAGCTGAACATGGCACCAATCTTCATTATTTCCATCAATACAATTACATCCCTCCAAGAAATGAAAGTGGAGCTACAAAAATACTAGTTCTCTTTATAAGAAGATTAATAAAAATCAACCCCTAAAGGAAAATTCGACTTGGTACTTATAAAAAATGATTAAGAAGATTCCCCATGAAAGGAGGAAGTTTTCCCCTCCAAAATCCCTCAAATAGTGGATCTGGTTCCCAACACTGGGAATCTGCATTAAATGACAAGGAACATATTCCTAGATTTTCTCAATCATTGGAGCTCCAAAATCCATGCAATAATTTCAGAATATATTGTTGATTTATTATCCAATATTGGTCCTCCTGTAGTAGGGAGCAAGTCCCTAAATTATCTCCTCCTCTAAATCTTCATAATTTGCATAATATTCTCATAATATTCTGCAAAAATAAATAATATTAGGCACAAATATGTAATTATCCATAAACCTTCCTAATGGACATATTAAAGCTAAAAATCATTATTAATTGTAGAAGGTGAGGTTTAATAAGTCTTCACATGTCTAAGAAAGGTTAGATGGGCCTTAATTTATGTCTAATTTAGAGGCCCATCATACCCCCTCTTGAAATTGTTGGTCATCCTCTGAGAAACCTATTCATTCTGCTCGCCTTGTTGTTCCTCATGTATGCTGACATGTTTCATGCTTTGTTTTCTGGTCTATTTGATGCTCTTTCTACTTCTCTTCTTGCTACTACATTTTTCTGTCTTAGTTTCCCAAGGAAGCCCTACTGTAGGTTGATGTTATTTCTTTTCCACAGGTGGTTCTTCAACTATAATGAACTTCACACAACCTGAATCCTATAGAAACTAAATTTTGCATGCCAAGAGGTGGTGGGTCCACCTTTTATTTCATTTTTTTTTCATTTATTCCATTATTTATTCTCTTTTTTTTCAACTTTTCTCTATTTTTTTATTGCATGCAAAATAAACGCAGAGAGCTTTTAGTTAATTGGATTGACCCTCACATACCCCTTCACACTCCTTGTCTTCTATTATGACTAAATGATTACATCCTACTTTCTCAAGGCCTTTTCACTTTTGTCTTGTCCTCTCCCCCATGTGCGGGTGTCTTCGTGGAAAAGTGAAGTTAATTGCTAGATAAGCCTAAGGTTGCTCTATTACGAATCTTGGCTATAAACTTTTCCATCATACACTTGCAATGAGTTTAAAGCTAAAATAAGTTCGTAAGAAAGGTTTAAATAATTTCATACCTGAGCCTTACCCTTGATGTGTTTTTGCAGTTGATATTGAGGTTGCTGAAATGAATGTTGAAGTTTCCTTTGTGGTCCTGAAGTTGTTTCTAATGATCTTGAAGTTGCATGTGATAATTTGCTAGAGGTCCTATTGCTAATAGCCTTGAACATGGAGAACTCCTAGGTTTTGGTTGTTGTTGTTGTTGTTGTTTCTTCGCATCCTTGGCTAAAATGTTGTTGCTGAGCTTCATAACATGATGATTTCAGAGGCGTTGACTTCCTTTTTTTGTTGATTCATAGGTCTTCATAGCATGATGTTTTTTCTGACTGATGTAATATTTTTGTGTGCATGCCTCTTTCTGCCATTCAATATGATGTTGTTGGATTTAATGGATGTCAACCCACATTCTAAACCTCTGTCTTCCAGTTACCATGAGCAAGTTGTCTTAGTCAAATTCGACCTTCTTGGAGTGTTGGGCTTGGCCATGGATGACGTTCGCCTTCCCCACACTTTTCAAAACTGTCATACACCCTTCCAACACTTCATATCACCATTTGTTTCTTCCAAAACCCCTCAACCAACTTCCTATAGCAGTTCAGGACATCTTGTAGTAGTATAGGGAATCCTATAACAAACCTGTAGCATATTTGTTTTGCCCATATCTCCCAAATGGTATATTGGATTGGCTTGAAATTTTCTGAGTATGTTTCCATCATCCTTATGAACCTCCCCATAAAAAAATCTTTGCCAATGGATGCACAATTATTGACAAAAAAAAAAAATGGCTATAGGTTGTGGGGGTCAATTTCTCGAAACTTGTGCACTGGAATTTGCTAAAATTGCTTGGGAATGTTACCATCATCCATATGCATCTTTCTATGAAACATCTTGGTAAATGGATGCATGAATATCAAGAAAATTAAAAAATGGATGTAGGTGATTGAGGTCCATTTCTTGACAAGTATGCATTAGAATTTGCTGAAATTGCTTGTGCATGTTACTATCATTCATACGCATCTCCCTCTGAAACAACTTGGAAAATGGATGTACAATTTTCAAGATATGCCAAAAAAAAGATATCTACTCTGTGTATTTTTACTTATTGTAGGGAAACAAAGCCTTCATGTAGCATTTTAGGACATCAAGGAAAATGAGTGGTAAAATCTTGAGAATGATGAGTGGGTGGTGGAAATAGATGAGGGTGATGGATTGGCATGGCCATGGTCCTTCTCTAGAAACTGAGCAAAGTAGGAGAAAGTCTAAGTTTGATTTCCTTTGACTAGGCTTTTGATCAAATTTTCTTTTGGTGGCTAAATTTTTTGTTGTTGCTTGCAGAGGTTGGAGAGCGCTTGCATTCATGAGAGAGATATACATGGAGCAAATAGTTTTTTTTTTTTTTCATTTTTTTCCTCTAGGCCTACTAGCTGCCTCAATGAGGTTTTCAACTAGTAGGTTTTCCTAGGCACCTCAAAGGAGGTTTTCACCTAGGGTATTTTCTTTTTCTCCTTTTTACCAGCCCATTGACTGCCTCATGGAGGTTTTCAATCAATGAGCCAATATCAGGCACCTCAAAGGAGGTTTTCACCTGAGATTTTACTTTTTCTCTTATTTTCCATTTTTTAATTTTTTCTATCATACTCTACTTGAAAAGAAAAATCTCTTTCAAGTATAAGAATACTTCTAATGGAACCATGTGCACATCAAGATGAAATATAAACTGATGTGTAGGCTTGCAATATATGCTTAGACATGTACATCAATTTTAGAGACCACATGCTTTGATTGAGATGAGATCAAGAATTATTGAAGAAGAGTGTGTGCCTACAAATTATTGATTGTCTAGAATGATATTTCAATATATTTTTGATGCCCCTAGTCCACTTGTTGATTTGGATCATCTTGGATGTCTTCTTCTTCCATGAAGTTCATATTTTCTTCCTTTTTTTTATTATTCTCTTAAACACATGGAGGATCTAATGGTAATCATGAGGGAACTTTCTCAATATCTGATTTTGATGTCTGCTCTTCATCAAGTGTAGCCCATGATTCTTTGGTCTTTTCATTTGAATCTTCTTTTTCTAAATTTTGTCCTTCAATGATATCAAGAGAATCTATTTTTTTCAATGCTATTCTTGAGCTAATATGAATACCATTGAGATCAAGAGAAGATGTTTGGAAGTGTTATGCCTTAGCATTGTAAGTGGATTGAGCTACTTCCTTGTGTGGGTTTGGAAATGGTGGTACATGTAGTTGAGCAAGAATGGATCTTTGAGATGGATTTGGTTGTGGTGGAGGTGAATGGTAGGGATAGAATGGATTTGTGTATGAAGGATATTGAGGAAAATATTCAAGATATTGTGGATGAATCCCATAAGTTCCTTTCCAACCTTGTTGCCAAGATTGATTTTGGGGTTGAGATGGCCAAGGTTGCCAAGGAAAGGGTGTGTTCCAATTACTCTAAGATGGATGTGCATAAGCTTGAAATTGTTAATTAGGCTCTTGCATGATATCAGGTTGAATAGGCTGCCATGGTCCTCTTGGAGCTACATAACATAAATGCATTGGCAATTAAATTGCTCCATTTTCCTCTTGGTAAACTTCCTTAAACCTTGGTAATGAGGGGCAATATTTAACATCATGTGATTCTGCATGGAAAACACAAATATCATCATCTTCTTTCTATTAATTTTGTATTCTTAACATTTCTACTTGTTCACTTAGATTTATAAGAATTTATGTTTTAAAGTTATCAAGCAAATTTTTAGGTTTATCTTGACTTACCAATTTTGATGATGATTGACTTACTCTTTCCCTTCCTCTTGATATGTGTTTGAATGTTTCAAAAATTTCTTCAAATGATAATTGGTATACATTACCTATACTTATTAGATCAAAGAGATCAATCCATTCATCCCTAATTATTCTAAGTAAGAGGGGTTTTATTGTGTCAGATCATAAATGATGTAGTTTTTCCATCTTAACACTATACATGAACCTCTCTATTAGATCCTCAAGGATCTCATCTTATTTTTTATTCATTATAAAGATTTCTTCTGTAAGATCATGATCTTTATATTTTTTTAGAAATATATTTTGCATATCATTCCATGATCTTATTGAATCAGTCCCTAAACTCATGAACCATTTAAGGGATTTATCCTCCAATGTTGCCAGGAAAAATATCAATTTTTGAGTGTTTAATAAGTAATTGTAAGATCTATAAATAATTTCAAATTCAAAAAGAAAGGTTTCTGGATCCTCTGACCTTAGGCCATGAAAGTTTGGAAGAAAAGATGGAGGGATGTTCTTCATGTGCATACTAACATTAGTATCTTGAATGGGAAATCCAAGAGGATATTCTTCATTTTCATCATCTCAACCCATTTCTTCTACCTTCTTTGTCACCTCCTCTTCTTCTACTTGGAAAAGTGGATGGTGATGTGGCTCTTACTGCACCACGTGATCAAATGGGGGGGTACTGGGTGTTGGAGAAGTAATTTTTTTTTTTTGAATAAGAATGCTAATGCAATACAATTTTCTGTTCTTGAAATGAAAGATACCTATTGCAATTTTTTTTTTCAAAAAGTAGAAAGAAATGAATCAACTAGGGAAGAAAACAATGCATACTTTGAAATCTCCACGACAACGATGCCAAAAAGTGATGAGCCTCAATATTGCAACAAGAATGTTGCAACTCTCAAGGCCACCAACTTTAATTATCAACCCGGGGTTCGTACAAACTTAAGAGGTATGGACACTATATTTGTAGCATACAATGTGTCCTTCCTTTACTGCCATGATGTAATGAAGTACATGTAATGAACTCAAATCTTAAGTAGTTGCCGAAATGGAAATGCTCATAATAGAAACCTTAACCTATTGCAAGAAAGAAAATACAAGGAAGGAAAAACTATTCTAATTTCATAAATTAAAGATAATTATCTAAATATCAATCATTACATTTCAGAGTTTAGATCCATTGACAAATTTCATTGGATGTGGAAATCAAGAAAATCAGTATTGTATTATCCAATTCATAAATTTGTCCATTAACCCAATTTGCTGAGATGTTTTGCATGGATAAAAAATAAAGTACTAAGTGGTTTTTATTCCTCCTCAAAAATTTATTTAGATCCTATGGGTCATGATTCAACCCTAAGGGACAAAAACCAGCCTTTTTGAGCAAATATGGGCAAGTATATACATGCTAGAAGAGTGCTACATGAATATGCTACATGAAACAAGTTTTCTTTAGGAAGATATAATTCACTGAATTACCAAGCAAATAAAATCCAAATTGGATGGGAAAAAATTTGTTATTGAATAGGATGTCTTAGGTCTCCATTCCAAGTGGAAACACTAAAAAATACGCCTGTCAACACATGCTAAAAAATAACAGAAAATTACTAGTCTAAAATCTAGAAATTCGAGAACTAGTACCCAAGTTAATCTATCAAATACCTAACCTAATAAATTTCAAATGAAATGGGGTAATTTTTTTTATTAACTGGAATTTTTTTTTGATCTAATTCAAGTGGATTCAACTCAATTGAAGCTCGTTAGCGTGTTCTAAAAAATAGTAGAAATTTACTAATATTTTCCACAAGGGACTTCTAGAAATTTAGATTTGGGAATAAGCAAACTAATCCAAGTAGCTCAATGATTACTATGACCTTCCAAAGTTGTTCAAATTATGAAATCATGATTTTGATCCTACAAAAGAACTTGCTTCAACCATTTAACCCAATCCTACAACAAGAAATCATCAATACTAAATGTAGAAAGATAAAAAGACAAGAACACAAGATGCATGTGAATAAGAATTGAAAGAAAGAAAAGTAAATGATGCAAAATGGATCTAAGGCTCCTGGGATGTCCAAGCCCAAAGAAAATCAAAGTCCTATGAAGTAGACTAAGATTTAGAAGCTGAACATGACACCAGTCTTCATTATTTCCATCAATACAATTACATCCCTGCAAGAAATGAAAGTGGAGCTGCAAAAATATGAGTTCTCTCCACAAGAAAACCAATAAAAATCAACCCCTAGAGGAAAATTTGACTTGTTACTTATACAAAATGATTATGAAGAATTCCTCATGAAAGGAGGAAGTTTTCCCCTCCAAAATCCCTCAAATGGTGGATTTGGTTCCCAACACTAGGAATCTGCATTAATTGATAGGAAACACATTCCTAGATTTTCTCAATCATTAGAGCTCAAGAATATGTGCAATAATTTCATAATATCTTGTTGATTTATTATCCAATATTGATCCTCCTGTAGTAGGGAGAAAATCCCTAAATTATCTCCTCCTCCGAGTCTCCATAATCTATCCAAAATATTCTCACAATATTTGACAAAAATAAATAATATTAGGCACAAATACGCAATTATCCATAAACCTTCCTAATGAACATATTAAAGCTAAAAAACATTATTAAGAGTAGAAGGAGAGGTTTAATATAGCCTTCATGTGCTTAAGAAAGGTCAGATGGGCATTAATTTATGTCTAATTTGGAGGCCCATCAACTTCCACTTAGTTTGCAATTTTTCGATTGTGTCTATTTATTCCTGTTGGTTACCAAAAATATTCTATTTTTTTCCATTACGCACCCTTTTTTCACCTAATTGTGGCCTAAAAACTATAATTTTTACCTTACATTTTGATGTGGTTTTGAGGACATGTGTTATAAACATTATATCTTAAAGAATTTGGTAGGTAGATTTATATTTTGAAGCCAACATTGTTCAATTTATGTGTTTTTCTAAACATTTGTGTTTTATAGAAACCACCAACCCAAGCTTGTGCAGTGTCCATACCCAAGAGACTTCTTGCACTCAGGTTCGTGGTCAACTCTTCAAATGGATGAACTTGTAGCTATACTTTTCTATGAGATGATTGGAGATTTCGTTCATTTCCCTCCCTTTGATGGCAACATTAGTGCATGGAAGCATGACCAGTTTCCAACAAAAATGATCCTCACAACCAGATTCAACCATCCATTATCTAATTCCAAGACTATTAGGGTTTATTTTGGCAAAATTCGATATTTTAGATCTAATTGTTACTATTATAAGCTAAGTGTTGATTGAAAAATGACCTTTCAACATTTTAAGGGATACCATCCAGTTGGGAACTTAAATCAACTCCTTTTCCATTAGAAATTGTGGTTCAAACTGGTTCAATTGGGTCTAGTTACCCTCTCTCTATCTCTACTAGCTCAAAGTGTGACTTTTGTCTACCAATAGAGAAGAGACATCATATCAACCCTCTTGTTGATCAGGAAAGAAAGTGATCCTTAAGCTGACTTTATGGCCCAACCAAACCACTATAAAGGCTGCCCCTGTATGAGGGGACTTCTAGGATATAGAAAGTAGAACTAAATGTAAAGTATAATCTAAGATGTATATAACCCTAGACCTATCTTGATTGAAGGAAGGAATAGTCCTTCTCTCAATTAAGAGAAAGATAAGAGGACATGAAAAGAAACATAAGTATGTTGAAATTGGAATAAGATAAATGACATAGATCAGGGAAATAGTTCCAAGATCTAATCCTTGTTCAAACAAATGTATACAATTAAATACCATTAAGTAGTTAACAAACATCCAACTGCAAACATCTCCAATTCCTAATAAAACATATGCATAAGGACAAAAAGATTCATGCCACAATAATGAAATATTTAAAATATATGACATGTAGAAAGCATGAAATCTATAAGATTAAAATGTTAGATAGCTAACATCTCAAGGATATAGAGGTTTGTCCTTATACAAGTTCTAGTTTCGAAACTCATTCCTGATTAACCCTACAAGATAACCAGTGACGAGATGCTAAATAAGAATTTCATAAAACAATCAAAAGTAGTGTTGAAAAGCCACATACATACTCATACACCATAAATGATATCTGAAAACTGAAGCATTTATTTCCAATAACAGAGTAAGCAGTAATGCTATGCAGCCAATTACAAATTATATATTATTATAAATATGAATCAAGTTACAAAAAACAAGAAGAGAGATACAGTACTGCAAGTCCTCTTCTGCCTCTAAAATCAATTCCCTTCTTGCAAAGACAGATCGACTCTCACTACAATAGTGTAAATGAATCACAAACTCCCTTCTTACAAGTAGGTTGTAAGCCCAAGTATTACTCTGCCTCTTTTTTCTCAGATTTGAATCCCCTTTCTCACAGTTAGAGTTGGGTATTTATACATAGTGAAAATATTAACAATTTATCCCAACCTATCAAATAAAAATTACATAAAAAGAAAGCCAAACAATACATTAATATCTAATGGATAATCCTGGCCTAAGCTTAGAAAATCTCATAAACTAACTTTGAATCTGATTCTAATAGACTTTGAAGAAGCTGAAGGGTTATTTCCATCAGAATGTCTGAATAGCCTTATCAACAACCTTTGTTCTTTTTTAAGAGTTGAAGTAGTTCAATTGTACAATTAAAATCGGAAGTCCAAGTGCCTACAAAATTGAACCCTTGGATTATCACTGCAATCTAAATAAAACAGAGTAGGAGCATTTTAATATAAATCACGCGAATCTTATCAAACAACAAAAACTCCATAATAATAGCTTGAAACCTTAAAAGAATGATCGTTCATAATTTATAGTAGTGATCAAACCAAAGTGTGACAAGTGACGGACATGGATGTGTATCGGAGGTTTTGATATCGGGGTTTTGAAATGGTGGCAACATGACACTTTATACAAAACTTTCAACATAGGAAAGTTATGATGTTGTGGAAACGATATTATATTTAAAATGTTATAATGAAACACATCAGATCCACATATCATATCGATAATCAGATATTAGGTCTTATCAGAGGTGCCATTTAAAAGTTCCGATAAAGTGGCAGATGTGATTTGAAAATTAAATCTTAATGTTAAATCAATTTAGGTCCGCATATTAGAGATTAAAGAAAAATAATAGGTTATATGATATCGTGTATCGACGGTCAGAGGTTTTGAACGGTGACACTTAATAAAAATGCGATATGGTATTTCTCTAATAGGGTTTTTTTATATGCATTATGCATTATTTACAAAAGGTTTCCAAAGTATAATACAATAGTACATTACTCTGACAATGGTTTATTATTCAAAGGCCCTATTTAACTTTTGTTTAATATAAAAAAGATTAAACTCACAGGATAACATAAGTCTTGGAATCGGGGCTATTTGATTCATTTATTCTAATTAATGAATTTTAAAACTAAGTTTAATTAATCAAATAAACTTTGAATAAGGTTAAGGCACACTTAAAATAAAACAAAGGTAATTAGGCAAAAATGAACTAACCAATGATTCAAAATCCAAATGCAATTACAAAAAGGGTATCCATAGCTATTATGATAATAATAAATTCAAAATCGGGTGTTGTGTATTTTACCACAACAATGACGACACATAGGAAGAACCAATAATCTCTAAAAATAATCATGAAACTCCAAAGAAAAAGGAATGAAGTTAAATGAATAAAAAAATGCTAAAATTCAGATTTTTCAATGAATCTCAGTAAAGGACAGTAAAATTGAATCATTTTGTACATCTCCAGTATTGATAATAAAAGAAAAACCATGTTTGCAATAGTCATTAATTGATAGAAACTTTAACTAAATAACAAGATCTTTTAATTGAGTTTAGTCAAAAGATGAACTCTTATTATCACAGGTAGACCCATTGCTGCCAGCAGCCATCCATAGCCTCAATGGGGTTACCTTTTAACACAAGGAAAAGTCAGTATCCCATATCTTTCATGCTATTCCAGAGGAAATATAGTTTTCATTAAATTACTATGAAGCCCATTGTCCTATCTTGACTAGATTTCGACAATGCCATTCACAAGTATTAAAAAATAATGAACAAGCCAGCTCATGATGAGACCTCTTGTCTTGCAACAAGTTGTTGTAAGCCATTATCTTGGCGTGGTAACCATATATGATAATGCCACTACGATCAAAGCCCATGATCATGGTAGGTTGGCTCTATAAGGAGACCCCCTAGATTCCAGGTATATAATAGTTTATTTTACACTGATGATTTTAACATATATGGGGAAAAAAATCCTCTCCTTAAGAGATTAGGATGTTATAGAAGAGTGATAAAACACTAAACCTTTTCTTTGGCTTTGCTACTTTAGGAGTTGTTTATGATAAAGGTTGTTGTAAAATGAGATTCTCTCTTATGTTACAAATTAGAGATCATCAAAAATGAAAAAGGAAAAACTTGTGGAATAAGATCTTCAAATCTGAATTTGAAAAATAACAGTTTTGATCTTCCTTTTATTCTTTCTTTTACTAATGGATTCCATTATATAAGAATAAAAAGTTCCCAAGTATTAGCCAAAATTGGGTTAAAAATAAATCTTTAAAAAGGCTTGGTAATAGTACCTAAATCAATCAAAGATCAAATGGGGACTCAAGGGGTTGCAGAGGGCAGAAGTGATATGTTATCAATTCAAACGCAAAGTCAAGAGCCAAGAGAGACTAGCAAAACCCAAAAACAATCAACCACAAAAATAAAATCAAAACTGGAGTGAAACAAAATAAATATCTTGATATAAGCAATAAATATATTGTTATGTTCTTTTGCATTATATCAAGCACATGAAATGTTGTCTTGCTTGGTGAGTTTGTTATTTAAGACTTTTATTTAAATAAATTCTCTAACAAAAAGGAGAGTTGTGATTAAAATTTGCATATGAGAATTTAACAAGAATGTTATTCCATTTATAAAGTCTTGCTTTAAAACATATACCTTTGAATAAACATATCTTGCAAATGAATAAGCAAGATGAGAAGGAAAACTAGGAATTAAAGGCAATCTCCCTGAATGAGTTTTAAAAATTGCTCCTTTTAGCATTAATATTTGTTAAAACTACTTTATTGGTAAAAGTTCATCTTCTAAGTCAAGCCAATACCTGTGAGAAGAACAACACAATATAAGAAAGAAACAAAAAAATAACTAAAAGAGAAAAGAAATTCTAGAAAACTCTGAACAGATGGAAATGAACATGTAAATGTGTACCTAGTATAATTTGATCATGGTTTTACCCAATGAGTCTTCATCTTCTCCCATGTATTTATCATAGTTCAAAAAAATCTTCTTATTTAATCTAAACTAACAACTAAACTACACCTAATCCTAACCTAAAAAGAAAACTAAGACTAAGTAAATTCGTGCTTCCAATGTAACCATTCAAGCATCTTATTATCTGCATGAATGTGTAAATCAAACATCAGTAACAAAATCATAAATATACCAACAAAAATGAAATTGAATATATTATGTACATCTAATACTAATGTATGCACAAATAGTAACTTATTTACAAAATCCCTTCTTTGAAATTCTTCCAAACATTTGTCTATAGGATCATCGAGATAAATATGTGACTCAAATGTTTGAAAATAATTCAAAGAAAGAGGAAACAAAAAACCATTATTAAATGTTAAATCTTTGCAAATGAGAGGTTTCTATAAAGAAAAATAAAAATCAGAAATCTTCATTTCAAATGAATAAAACAGATAGCAATGTGGAAGATTCCTGAAGGGACTACATGGCTGGCCAAAATGCATTGATGAACTTTCAAGTGTCCACATTAATGAATAGTTAATTTGAAAATCAGAAAATTGGGCAAACATAAGCATCAAACATAATCTCAAAATGATAAGTATTCGATATTCATAATTGCAATGTGTCGATCAATGCATTAGATGAGAAATTGGTGTAATGTTGTTCAAAATTCCAACACAAAGTATTAAAAAAATCAGAAATAAAATTCAACAAAGAAAGAAATTATAATTGGAAAGAATAAGAAAAAAGGCAATACATAATATACATTTATGTTACAAATAATGTTACAACATAGTGGGAGTTTATTTTCTAAGATTTCCTTTCCTCAAGTGATTATGAAATTAAAGTCATTAGTGCCATTTACTTGCAGAGATGGGAAAATTTCAAGATTTTTACTACAAAAAGGTATATAATGATTGTAGGAGTCACAAACTAGGGCTGATTCATGATTGTTGAAATCATTATGAATATGAGAAGCAATGTTTGGACTGTTATCTTTTTCAACTTCAAAAACAGAGTCATTTGAAGAATGTGAATCAATTTAAGTAGTTTTTGAAGAAGAAGAAGAACAAAGTTCAATGTTTTCATCATTACAAACAATTTCATTCATATCTTCCTTAGTATTTGATTCTTCATGAGAATTATAAGGAAGAACTGAAATATTTGAACCAACTTGTTAATTGATGTTCAGGAGGTAATTCATTGGATTTAAAGAGCATTAATGTCAATTTAAATTTAACTGAAAATTGGTCCAAAATTCACCTTCTATCCTACACAATTCTAGTAGCTTCTTGCACACCTTTTTGTAGTTATATCCTTGAAAATACTTAAGGAACATCGCTGCAAACTCATCCAAGATATGTACTGAGGAAACTAGGAGCGAAAGACCCCAGTATTTTTCTTGACCTGTCAAATTTTATGTGAAAATCTTGCCAAGATCAACCTCATAATTATTAAAATTTTGAGATTTTGAAATGAACTGAAAAATTTGATTAAAGGCAGAAGAATTACCATTGAACTTTACCATTGACAATGTTTTAAATACCTTGATTGGAGTAGTGTTTGATTGTGATACACTAAAGAATCTCCAAGGAAGTTTTTTGGAGGAACCCATAATTTAAAGTTTAAAAATCTACAATAAAATTAGAAAACAATTTAAAACATGCCCTTCTTCTAGCACCGAAAATGTTGATCAGAAAAAAAATGATCTTTCAACATTTTAAGGGAGACCACCCAGTCAGGAACTTAAATCAACTCCTTTTCCATTAGAAATGGTGGTTCCCACTGGTTCAATTGGGTCCAGTTACCCTCTCTCTATCTCTACTATATTAAAGTATGACTTTCGTCTACTAATAGAGAAGAGGCATCATATCATCCCTATTGTTGATCAGGTAAGAAAGTGGTCCTTAAGTCGAATTTATAGCCTAGCCAAACCACTCTAAAGACTGCCCCGTAGAACTAAATGAAAATTATAATCTAAGATGGATCTAATCCTAGACCTATCTTGATTGAAGGAAGGCTTAGTCCTTCTCTCAATCTTCAAGGGCAAGCTAAAAGGATAGGAAAAGAAACATAAGCATGTTGAAATTGGAATAAGATAAAGGAAATAGTTCAGGGAAATACTTCCAAGATATAATTCTTGTTCCAACTAATGTATACAAATAAATGCCCATTAAATAGTTAACAAGCATCCAACTGCAAAAATTTCCATTTCCTAATTAAACATATGCATAAGGACAAAAAGATTCATGCCACAATACTAAAATGGTTCAAATATATGACATGTAGAATGCAAGACATCTATAAGATTAAATTGTTAGATAGCTAGCAGCTCAAGGAGATAAAGGTTTTTCCTTATATAAGTTTAAGTTTCGAAATTCATTTTTGATTAACCCTACAAGATAGCTTGAGCATATTCTAAATGAGCATTTCAGAAAACAGTCAATAGTAGTGTTGAAAAGCCACATACATACTCATACACCAAAACTAATATCTGAAAGTGAAGCATTTATTTCCATTAACAAAGCAAGCAGTAGTGCTATACAACCAATTACAAAAATAAATATTATTATAAAGATGAATCAAGTTACATAAAACAATAGAGAGATACATTAGTGCAAGTCCTTTGCTACCTCTAAAATCAATTCCCTACCTCCAAAGATGGATTGGATCTCACTACAATATTGTAAATGAATCACATACTCCAGCCTTACAAATAGGTTGTAAGCCCAAGTATTACTCTGCCTCTCTTCTCTCGAATTCAAATTCCCTTTCTCACAATCAGAGATGGGTATTTATACATAGTAAAAATATTAACAATTTATCCCAATCTCTCATTGAAAAAATACATAAAAAGAAAGCCAAACAATACATTTATATCCAATGGATAATCCTTGCCTAATCTTATCAAACCTTAGAAACTAACTTTGAATCTGATTCTAACAGACTTTGAATGAGCCGAAGGGTTGTTTCCAACAAAATACCTGAATAGCCTTAGCAACACCCTCTGTTCTTTTTTAAGCGTTGAAGTAGTTCAACTATCTTATTAAAATTGTAAGTCCAATTTCTTACAAAATTATCCCCCTAGATTATCACTACAATCAAAATAAAACAGAGTAGTAAATGTTTTATTATAAACGACGTGAATCTTAACAAATCACAAAGAAAACCACAATAACAGCCCGAAATCTTAAAACAATAACCATTTAGACTTTATAACAGTGATCAAACTGAAGTGTGACAATGAAATACATGGAAGGGTATCGAAGGTTTTGATATCAGAGTTTTGAAATGGTCACAACATGACACTTTATACAAAACTTGGGACATAGGAAAGTTTCGATGCAGTGGATATGATATTATATTTAAATTTTTTATGATAAAACACATTGGATCCACATATCATATCAACAATCGAAGATTAGGCCTTATCGAAGCTACCATTTAAAAGTTTTGATAAAGTGGTAGATGTGATTTGATAATTAAATCATAATGTTAAATCAAGTCGGGTAAACATATAAGATATTAGAGAAAATTAGAGGTTATATGATATTACATATCTACAGTCAGAGGTTTTGAGTGGTGACACTTAATAAAAATGTCGATATGGTAGTTTCCAATAGGCTTTTGTTATATGCATTGTGTGTTATTTACAAAAGGTTTCCAAAAGATATTACTCAGACAATGGATTATTATTCAAAGGCCTGATTTAACTTTCGTTTAATATAAAAAAGATTAAAGTCACACAATAACATAAGTCTTGGACTCAGGGGCTAATTGATTCATTTATTCTAATTAATTAATTTTAAAACAAAAATTAATTAATCAAAGAAACTTTGAATAAGATTAAGGCACACTTAAACTCAAACAAAGCTAATTAGGCAAAAATCAACTAACCAATGATTCAAAATCCAAATGCAAATACAAAATGGGTCCCCATAGTTATTATGATAATAATAAAGTCAAAATGGGGGTGTTGTGTTTTTTACCACAACACTAGGCCAATAGAATTTCTTTATATGAAAAATAAGTATAAAATGACTATTTCGGCCTTGGGCCAATTTAGCAAAGCTAGGGAGATGTTGCTGAAAGTTTCACCCTTCGGTTAGACATATATGTGATGTAACAACTTCTTTATTAATACATTCAACCTCCATGCCAGGTTTTACTTCTCTATGAGTTATATGCATGATTGATCTATATTTTATGTAAGTTAAATTCTTAACTAGGGTGTGTGAGCTAGTCTGGTCAGTCCCACCAACCCAACTCCATAACCCTTATGTTAAATACCTATATATTTATGTGTGGTGTGCATCCTTGAATATATTATTGTGTGCTAATTTTATCTATTGGTGTGATTGTTGTTGCGTTTTTTTAATAGCATGAATCTATCATTTATGCTCATAATATTTCTCTAAATATACTTTTCAAACCTGGAGTGTAAGAGAAAGTTTGAATCATTGATGAAACACATGATTTCCCTGTCTTAAAGCACTTATATCTTGGGTTATTAAATAAGGATATTTTTTCATACTCAAATCTGCTTGATTATGTCTTGTTTCATTAGTTTCTCATTGATTTGATTGTTGTTCATTTCATGGCCTGTCATATCTATCTTGTTAAGTGCTTAATGTGAATATTGGGGCATTGTTCTTGCCCAACTACTCATTTGATTCAGATCTGGGTTTTGGGTGACAGTGTGGTGTTAGCTTTCTTAATTTATGGAAACACTGAGCCTGAAATCTTTGTGGTGTATGGTTTGATATTTGTGGTTATTATACTTGTTTTTTAATCAGAACCTTAGCACAAATATCTACACCTAAGTACCTTGACTATATTGGTTGTAGCTTGGTCATGCACCCCTTTTGAGCCTTGTTGGTTGAATACCATTTCATATTTGTGTTATTCAGGAAGATATTGATTCTACGTGAAGGTTCAATCTACATGTTCTTCATTTCATTTTTGGATATTCAAAGGTGTCTTTGACTGATATTTCCATTTTGGGTTTGGGGCCCTAATTTAGTTTTTGAAGTTTATTTGGTTAAATTTGGGGTTAGGGATATTTTCTAGTACATGCAAGCAACTGTGTGAAACATAGTATTTTACAAAATTTTCTTATAGAATAAGAAAAAAATTGTGTTTCTTTAGATGAGGAATATGAATTTGATGGTTTGAATTAGCAATAATGTTTTAGAACACTGTTGCGAGTAATGGTTATTTTGTGAGTATTTTCTAGCAACATGATTGGTTAATTTTTGGATTGCACACAATAGCATTTATTTATTTTTGAATGGGATTTTGATTACATTGGCATCTACATGTACTTAGTTAAGAAAAGTTTGAGAACTGCTTTGAATGAGTGTGATTTATTTGTGGAAAAGTTTTTAATCAAAGCATTTGATGAATTGGATCATAGAGTTGGATGAGAAATAGATGCAAGGGTGAATTTTATTTGAAATACTTTATTTGCTTAGTGTGGTTGTAACTTCAAGAATATTGCCCAAACTTAAAAGTTAATGGTATTTTATTTGTTTTTATGGAATAAGTTTCTATCCTTTTTTTGAAATAATATGATTAAAGAGTGAAATTTCAGGAGGAGACCTTGTTTTAAGATTGCACGGTGTGAAAATTTGCTTGCATTTTTGTTTGAAATGGTAGGGTAAATAAGACAATCAAAGTATTTATAGCACAAATAGTATTGCACCTCGAAGATTACTAATCCATATTGACAAGTGAATGTTGAGATAAATACGAAACTAATACTGCAACCCAACATTTTGCCACCGTTGGCGAGGAGGTGTCTAGGGGAGATTCTAGTAATCTTTTCAAGTATTTGTTTTTAACATTCGAGGTAAATTTATGATATGTTTTTTTACAGGGGCGGATATTTTTTTTTATTTACTAAGATGGGTAATGATGAAGGGGTTGGTGAAAATCGACCACTCGAAGAACAATCCACCTTTGGATTTCCAATTATAGACCCTGATACAATTGTTCATATGAAAAATATGTTGCCTTCAGTCCTTCCACATTTCCATGGTAAGGTACATGAGTATCCTAATTATTTTATTTTCAAATTCAACAACCTTAAAGGAGCTATGATTATTCATTAGATGCCCAAAAGTTAAAACGTTTCCCTGCAACCCTTAAAGAGTCAGGTTTACGCTGGTTTATGGGGTTTGGGGGAAACACCATCACTTCCTGGAATCAAATGAAGAGGACTTTTCTGAACAAATATCAAGAATATTATAAGACACAAGAAATACATGATGAAATATTTACTATCACAAAGAATGGCAATGAAAATTTGGAGGACTATCTTGAAATATTTTTGTATATCCTTCAGTGGTCTAAGGACAAATCCAATGTGAGCACTGTTAGAACCTTATTTTTATGAGGAATTTTGGACGATTCCAGGAATAAATTGCATTTGTTAGGACAGGGAGACATTGGTCAACTTTATTTTGACCAAATTTGTCACTTGTGTAGGAAGATTTCATGTAACCAATCCAGATCTGGTAAGGGAATTAGAAGAAATTATAGAAACAAATGATTTGATCGACAGATGCCATGATTATTGGTTTGGAAAATAAAATGGATAATATGAAAACTAAAATTATGAATACTGTTTGTAAGAAAATATATTCTTTAAAATTTAAGTAAAAACTAGAATAACAAGATTCATTATCCATTTATTGTCCAAAATATAAAAAGAAGCATATTTTACGTGAATGTCCCACAAATGTTAAGGTTGTTAATAACTGTGTGATATGTGCAGGTAAACATCCTACCGCGTAATTCCCATCTATACCTGGGTTGAAAGAAACATTTGAATAGGAGAATTCAATACTTGATCCATTGCATGCTATGGGAGCTCAAAAATCATGGCCACGGGTAAGTACATGTATGGCAGCTAAACTTGCACCATACTATCCTAATTTTCATAATTTATCAAAGCATTCTTTTCAAAATCTGAATTATCCTCAACCTTGGCAACATGGGTATCATCCACTGTTTTGATAGTCTCCTCCTCCTTGGAAACAAGGATGGAGAGGACCATCATACTCTCATTTCTCTTATCCCATGCCTACCCATCCATATCCTACATAGTATGCACCTTATCCTAGAGAACAATCTACACTATTAGTTGCTCTGCCTCAGCACACACAACCTATGCCACCATCATTTCCATTGCCACCACCATTCTGACCACCTTAGTTGCCAACATAACCTGTGCCCAACCCAAATAATAAAGTAGTAAAATTGATTCATTCTCTTGGACCACTCCCTTCCACACTTACCAGACCTTTCCAGTTGTGGTCAATGACCTACAGATGAGATCAAGAAAGGTGATACACTAAAAAAAAATAAACATAAACAACCTGCAATAATAATTGAGGAAAAAATTAAGGAAACTTCTAATATTTCAAACAATGATGTTGATTCACAAATTGTTCTCGTACACTTAGAGTCCTTACCTTCTTCTTCAAACTAGGCTCCCTTTTTAGAGAGATTGGTCTTGGAGAAAGTTGACCCCGCCCTAAGTTTGACTTGGATTCCAAGTTGAGAAATGTTTGTATAAAGGTTCCTCTACTGCATACTATAAAAGAGATTCCTATATGTACTAAAATCGTCTAGGAACTCTATCTTAAAAATATAGGAAGGAAGAGAGTTGGACCCCACACTATCAAGTTTATTGGAAGAGCAACTAAGTTGATGACAAAATGTGCTCAAGTTGAAAAATACAGTGATCCTGGAATCCCGTTCGCCTTTGTTCAAATTGGTGACATTATTGTTCCCAATGTGTTAATAGACATTGGAGTGACTATTAATGTTATGAATAGGAAAAATATGGAGAAACTCTAGATGAATCACATTCATCCTACCCCCACTATGCTTGAAATTGTTGATATATCTAAAATCAAGCTGGAGGGTGTGTTAGATGATGTGATTATCTCAATTCACTCATGGGAGTACCCCACAAATTTTATTGTTTTACAACCAAATAATCAAATTGGGGGACACTCTTTGGTTTTTGGATGACAATGTCTTGCTAAAACCTTGGTTATATAGGTTTTCACTGTGGTGACATGTATATTTCCCATGGGGATGCTAGGAAGAAGGTCACCTTATACCCAACTGCTAGATCTATCTAGGAGCTTCGTGATATCTTATGGTTGGATTATGATAGTAGTGATGAGGAGACTCAGTCTCTTTCGATGATAGATTACATTCATTAGTATATTGAGTATACTGAGGATAGTGTGATCTGAGACTTCCCTCGTAACTTGGACACTATGCAGGACTTTGGACTGCTTCATCAAATTTTTAGCCCAAGTTTCTAGGAAAGTTATGATCTGTAATCCTCATAATAACTACAGAGTTTGGTATCCACCATAGATATTCATGAGCTAAACATGACTCTTGTTAAAGTAAGTCCAAGAAAATCCTTATACATTAGCACAAACCTGGACCCACCCCAACAAGAGAAACTTGTGAGATTGCTTCAAGAATATTTTGATGCCTTTGCATGGAGTTATTAGGACATGAAAGGCATCCCTCCCGAAACCTATACTCATCATATTTATATTCAAGAGTGCACCTGACCTCTTCAACAATCCTAAGGGAAAATTAAC
The DNA here is from genome assembly GCA_000404065.3 of Pinus taeda. Lineage (NCBI taxonomy): Eukaryota > Viridiplantae > Streptophyta > Pinopsida > Pinales > Pinaceae > Pinus > Pinus taeda. The sequence continues at coordinate 45,764 of APFE030759664.1, read as the reverse complement.
CCTACACTTCAAGATATTATTAAAGAAGAACTTCAGGAATTCTTGGATGTCGGCTTCATCTATCCTATATTTGATAGCCAATGGGTCTCTCCATTCGTAGTAGTCCCAAAAAACACGGGAGGTGGAGAATTTGCATTGATTATCGAGGATTAAATAAATCCACTCTCAAGGATCACTTTCCCCTTCCCTTCATTGATTAGGTACTAGATACCCATGCGGATAAAAATAACTTCTCATTTTGGATGGTTTTAGTGGTTACAACCAGATAAAAACTACACTCAAGGATCAGGACAAGACTACCTTTACTTGTGCTTGGGGAACATTTGCTTACTGAGTGCTTCACTTTGGACTTTTTAATGCTCCTGCTACTTTTCAAAGGGAATCCCTGGCTATCTTTTCTGACCTCGAGTGTATAAAGGGTTATATGGATGATTTTTTAGTACTTGGTAATTATTTTTAGGAATCCCTCCAAAATTTAGAGAAAGTGCTAGTTAGATGCTAAGAGGTCTACCTTTCTTTGAGTGACAAAAAATGTAGATTGATTTGCAAATTAGGGGTGGTCCTTGGCAATCTTATTTAGGATAAGGTTATCCAGGTTGATTCAGCTCAAATAGATGTTATCAAAAACCTACCGCTACCAAAAACGCAAAGGGAAGTAAGAGGATTCTTGGGTCATGTGGGTTACTACCGAAGATTCATTGAGAATTTTTCTAGGACATCCTCTTCTCTTTTCTAGTTATTGGCTAAGGATAGTGATTTATCTTGGACCAAAGCTTTCCAATGAGACTTTGAGGACTTGAAGGAAAGGTTACTAAAGGCATCAGTCCTGAGAGGACCTAATTGGTCCCTTCTATTTCACATCTCCTCCAATGCCTCGAAGATTTTTGTTGGTGCAACTTTGGGTCAGGAAGAAAAACATGCATCCTATGCCATATATTTTTCTAGTAAGAATTTGTCTCTTGCTGAATTGAATTATATGGTAACAGAAAAAGAATTTTTAGCTGTAGTTTTTGCCATAAATAAATTCAAACACTATACTACTATATATTAAGTTTTTATTCATATTGATCATTCTGCAATTAGATATTTAATGAATAAACCATTAACTAGCGGTAGGGTTACTAGGTGGTTATTAATACTACAGAAATTTAATGTCACGAGCATTGATAGGCTAGGGAAATATAATATTGTTACTGATTTTTTTATCTAGATTAGACAATGTTGGTCAAAATATTCTTGTAGATGGTTCATTTCCTAATGACCATTTTTTTGTCATGTCAACTAACTTGCCATGGTTTGCAGACATAGAAAATTACCTTGTAATAGGAAAGACACCACCTCTCCTTTCTTCTAGAGAGAAGCAGAAGATTATAAAAAATAACGCTTCATATTTGTGGATCCAAGGTGAAACCTTTTACATAGGTTCTGATTTGATTATTCATAGGTGTGAGAGAGAGGAAGATGTGTTTGAAATTCTTAGAGAAGCCCATTATAAACCTCGTGGTGGTCACTTTTTTTACAAAAGAATAAATCACAAAGTTCTAAGAGTAGGCTACCTTTGGCTAACCATATTTAATGATGCCAAAGGATATGTTAGCCAATGTGATAGTTGCTAGTGAATTGGTTGACCAGTGCAAGAAAATGAGATACCTTTATGTCCTTAGTTAATGATTGAGCTCTTTGAAAAATGGGAAATTGACTTTGTAGGGCCTATTTCACCTCCATCTCTAAATAAAAGGGATATTCTAGTTTCTACTTATTTTGTTACTAAATGGGTAGAGGAAAAATCTATTTTATATGCTACCGAAAAATATGTGACTAATTTTCTATTTGAAGAAATTTTTGTGAGATTTGGTGTTCCTAAGAAAATAGTTTCTGAAATTGGAGTGCAGTTCACTTCCAATCTTGTGAGAGGAATAATGTAGCAGTATACGATTCATCATAGGAAGTCATCCCCTTACCACCCACAAGCCAACAATCAAGTGGAATCTATGAACAAGGTAACTGATAAAATCCTTACTAAAACAATCAACATGAACAAAAGGATTGGGAAAATAAGTTACCGAAGGCTTTGTGGGCATATAGGACTACCTGGCGGAATAGTACCGACCACACCCCATATGAAATAGTTTATGGAAAATAGGTTTTTCTAGCCATTGAGTTTCAGATCAAGACCTATAGAACTACAGTTCAACTGGGTCTAGATCTCTCCGAGGCACAAAGCCAACATCTCATGTAATTGAATGAGCCAGACGAAATGAGAAGAGACACTATCCAATAGACTACTCTACTTCAACAACAACTTAGTAAGTGGCATGATAGGATGATCAAGAGAATTAGGTTCTATCTAAAGGATTGGGTACTTCTCTTTGACTCAAAATTCAAGAATTTTAAACGAAATTTTCACACTCGCTGGTTGGGGCCTTATGAAGTGGTCTGAGAATTGAAAATGGAGCCATAGAGATTAAAAAAATTGATGAGCAGAAGACTGTCTTCTTGGTGAATGGGCATAGACTTAGGATATATCATAAACCCATTACCAAGGAGTTGAACAAAAGGAATATTTTAGGATGGTAGGGAAATAAAATCGCTAACCTACTGAGAGTATTTCTTGAAGTTTCTCTTTTCCTAAAAGAAAAATAATAATAAAATGAAATGAAAAAAAAAATCATAAAAAATACAATAATGCATGTCTCTGAAAACTAACTTGCTGGCACAATTGTGTAGGAGGTTACATGAAAACCAGGTTACTAGCAGATAGGCTCTTTCTTTATTTAATAAAATGGGAATGTTGATCAAATAAATATACATGTTTTTTCTATCCTTGAGAATAAGAAAGTCTCTGTAGGTGTTTCTGGTGGCAGCAAAGGTCAACTAGCAGGAGCTTTCCCTTACCAAGGTTTAGGGTACGAAGGTTGTCAAATTTATATACGGTCAACATGAATAGTTCCCACTACAGTTAATTTACTTTCCATAGGCCAAAACATCAAAAAAAGCAGAGGAATGATACTCTTGAAATATGGGAACTCTTCTTGACTATGTTTTCCACTTCGTTCTTTCCCATTATTCCATGAGAAATTAACCCCTGTCCCTATTTCTATCTCCCCCTCTATATTCCTTATTTATACACCTCCCATTCTTTATTCTCCTTGTCCGTGTTAAACTTCCACCCTTTTGGGAAGATTTATACTATTTATGTTGTTTCTTCTATTCCCTAAAATTGATACCCACCCATTCTGAATTTTTTTCCTATTCCCTCTTCTTTGTTTCCCTCTGATCCAGAAATTAAAAGGTTTTGTGTTTTTTAGCACTCTACATATGTATGCAACATCATATTGGTAGCACATGGCAGTAAACAGTTCTTACCATAGTTAAATTGAATAGGTCCAACTAGAGACAACAACTTTGAATGGTCTAATTCGCTTTAGTATCATCATTTATGTGTTTTCCAGGCAGTGTAGGCAGACTATGCAGTGCGGGCATGCAATGATCCTCGACCTGCACCTTGTTGATCAACATTACCAGTTTTATGTGTTCAAACATATGATTAACAACCTTGCTCTTCTAATACTATGCTTATTTGTGAGACTTATGAATGTGGGACGAGTCACTTAATGTATATTTGGGTATTAATAGTGGCTTATCTCTAATCACAATGTTTAGTGGCACATTAGATTTTAAACTAATTTTGGCATATTTTTAACCTACTTTAGACTTCATATTTTTAAATGAATGTAATCACTATCCAATAAATTGTAACCATTGTGAGGGAAACTCATATTTGGGTATCCCTGTCATCACCTCCACACATAGTAATCATGGCGACCATAGATTCCTCGTCATTCACTACCTCCTATTTGTGCGTCAACGATATCATTCCATTTTATTGGTCATGTCATTAGCTCCACTGCTATGATCACAATTATCTTTGGCTTGAAGCTATTTTTCATGGTTCCCACTTCATTATTGATTGCCACCCACACACTTATTTTTTTATTGTTAATTAGTGAAGATGTTGGGTGTGGTGTAGTTCTACAAATACAAAAAGGAGACAGTTGATAACAAGTGTGTTTAAAAATTTATCAGAGGAAAGTTTGCATACATCTTTGGTGCAAGATTACATAGGTCGATGGGAGTATCAGTAAGGAAGGGATCAACGTACAAGGTCAGGGTAAGAGTAGTGTAGCATATTTTTCAAACAGAAGACTGTAAGAAATGGGATGGCACTAGTAAGGTTTGAACAAGGGTCAATTAGTGAATTTAAGGGTATTCTGAGTATAAATTTGCTTTCCAAATGTTGAAGGCAACTGGGTGGTTACCGTTCCTAAAGAAATTTGATGGGCATGATTTGAAAATTGCAATGGAATTTGCTAAGAATTAGAATGGTAAAATGGTGACGATAGGTTTGTTAATGTTCAATGTTTCTGAACAATTCATGGATGAAGAAATGGGTCTTCCCCACGAGGAGAAGAATTGGTTCAAGAAGGGATAATTCGATATGGAAGCATGGTGTAGGTTCATGGTCGAACCCGATCTTAGGGTTCAATGCAAACATGAGATTCATGTGAAATATCTAATAGAGAAATGGAGAAGTTTATTGCTTATCTTACATAAGTTTGTGACATGTGAAGGTCATTTTTCAACTGTGCTCCTTTACCACTTTTGGCTACTGCACCATTTTGAATCAAGTCAAACCTTGAATTTTCCTTACTTTCTTCTTAAAATTTTAATAAGGATGTTGTGTGGGGTCAAAGGGAACTCTATTGATAAGAAAGGACAATTATACCATGTCAACTTGATAAAAATATTGGTTTATGAAGAATTAGACCATCGGGGTTCTGAATGGGATCAATTTGTTACACAATTTAAAATTGGCAGTCTTAAACAATGTATTAAAGAGTCGAAGCAACCCAATGGAGGGTTTTCAGTGTAGGTTTGGAAGTGTTAAACTAAGAGGGGGAAGAATGTGTTAGTGTCAGCCTTTGAAGCCTTCCATCAGTGATTAAATATGCTCTTACAAAGTGGTCTCAGGGTGTCAAAGTCAAATTTTGTCATTTCAGTGAGTCTTCAAGTAAAATTTGGTTACTAGGTATTAGGTCTAGGGTTGTTTTCACTCCTTCCAAAGTCTTCCAAGTATTGGTTCATGTCACCATTAAGCTTAGTGTACCATCATTCAAAGAGTTTACATCATCATTTCAGGTTCCAATGGGTCATTTTACACCTTGTTCGTGCTTCAGTTGTACTTGGGTAAGCCTCATTTCCCTCCTAGGGTTTTGAAGGTAATTTTTCTTGGATGGTCAAATCATCTACAAAACTTGTATCCTGATGCTCATACACCTTCCCTTATCCTTAATATGCCTTCTTAAATGCTTCCCATCACTCATATCCCTCAAATTCATCATTTTCCCACAAACCCTAGTTTATTGCTACAATTTGACAATTTTCTAGGCTAGGCCTATGTTTTGATTTTTTGGACCCCTTCCTCTCACTCAATATTTTAAATTCCACTTCCCCTGATTCCTAACATGCCTCCCTACTTAGTAAAATTTTCTCAAGAATTTAGAGGCCCCTTATCCCCTTTGTTTCCCTTCATTTCCACAAATCCCCTGTTCCACACATCGGGATAGGTTTTATTCAAAGGATGTTTCTGAGAAAGAGAATATGAATTTGACAAAAGTGAGAGAGGTTTTTTTCCATCCTTAACCCAAGAAGAAAAAAATCTTTTAGTTTTTACACATGTTTCATGGTTTGGGAGAAATGTCTAAAACATCATTGGCCTTAGGAGGATTGATGCACTTCTGGAGCGACCTTGGGAAAATCAATATTTATCCTAGCTTGGTTGGCCAAATGACTTACTAGATGAGTCTAATGATAACAAGACAAAGAGAGCTTTCCAAATACCTATCATGAGCTTAATTTGGAGTTGAAGAAGACCTTCAAAAGTTGACTCCAACAACACTCTGCATTCAGGCAACCTCATTCTGCACATTTTGACCAGTCTTGGGAGATTTGACTTTTGGCGGGAAAATGAACTCCAAATTGATAAATTCAAGATGTTAAAGAAATTAGACTCGACAAGCTTTCCAACGAGCTATCACACACCCAATTTTGACATCGGGAACGCAGTCAAAATGCACCTTGAAGTTGGCGTTGTGCACAGGAATAGTGGTGCTACACATCAGAGGGGCGTTGTGCATCATGAAGCTTTTTCTTGCATTAAAATACACTGGAGATGCGCATCAGGTAGGCACTATGCATTGGGCTCAGTGCGTTGTGCATTGGCCAATGAGGCTTCCAAACCAAACAAATTCATCTCAAATCCTCCCAAATGCTTCATTTGCCTTCTTAACAAGTAAGTACACTCACTTTGGAGCCTAGGTAGGTTTTTTTATGCTTCAATTATATTTTTATCTCTTGAGACTCAAAACCCTAGTGTGTTTTCCTATCTTATTTGTCACCACTACAAAATATTCTTCCTTGTCTTAATATTCCCATTTTCACTTGCCCTAAACCTACCCTTTTAATCCTATCTCACTTCACTCATATTCCCTTTCCCCTTTTCCCTATTAAAATTAACACCTTTATCAAACCCTAAACTCCCTCCATCAAACCCTAGCTCCCATATAAACCCCACTTACCCAAATCAATATTTCCCTTTTATAAATCTCTTCATACTCATCTTCCCCTAACCTGACTATCCACCATTAATCAAACCATCCTAAGAGAGACAAACATGCAAAGGGACAGTGAGTATGATTTTGAAGAAGACACTCCTAGTGATAGCCCCAGAGAGAGAAATGTGCAGTCCAAGAAGCCTCACAAAGGTGGAAAAATCATCACGGAGTAACCTATCAGCGTGAGTGAACTCCTTGCTTTCCCACTAGCCACCACATGTTTCACATCAGTCATGTTTTGAGTTTTGTGAAATGGTTGAGAGGGTCAAATTTCACCATGAGTTAGCAAGGCAGTTTGTGATAAACATGGATAACAATATGGTACATCTTGCTGGTATAAACTTCACTCTTTCACAGACTATCATTGCAGAGGCCACAAGAATTCCAGATGTAGGGGAAAAATGGAAAAAAAGGAAAAAATAAGGATGAAAAGCTCAACATTTTGGCTGATGTGACTTTAGCCCAACAAAGTAACCCACGATATAGCTTTGAGCCAAAATTGGGCAAATTTTGAGATTCTTTTGTCATTTCCAAAATTTGAAAATAGAAACGCAAGAAATTCCGGTGGCACTGTGCATTGAGTTGGTGCATCCTCTTGAAAAATGGCTTGTAGATTTGGATTCAACATCAAAAAAATAAGAAAACCTAGAATGTTTCATCACTTTTGGAGGATATCTTGGCCACCAAAAGGGAAAAAAACACTCAAAATGTGCCCTCTTTGCCACTTTTTGGACACACAGGAACCAATCTTGGGAGAATCCATTTTTGAGGGGGCAAATGACCTCCAAATCAGAAAATTCAAAGTGTTCCAGAAACGAGATAAGTAGGACTTTCCAACAAGCTATCTTGGGCCTACTTTGGATGAGCGGAAGGCCTCCAAACGTAGCCTTGAAGCGGTGCTGCGTATCAGGCTCAGGGCACTGCGCATCAGGAAAATTTTGTCAATTTTGCCTAAAAGTCAAATTTTGCCTAGTCTCTTCAGCAATTGACTTTTTCTTCTTTTCTTGGTAAATTTTGCATGGTAAATGATGTAATATGATGTAAATGTTGATGTAAAACACTTGATGGCATAGATACATCAAAGAAAAGGTGATTTTAAACTGAATGTATCAGTTTCCTTAGTTTTAGAGGCAAGCTGTTCCACTGCCTATTTTCTTGTTCCTAGTTTAAATGTTGTTGAAACAGTTCCTTGATTCATGGATTTGACCCCTGATGGATAGCTCAAATGGTTTTAAGGTTTATATGATGTCTTTTCTCAGTCATTTGTAAAGGTTGGACTTTGGTGGAAGTGGTGGCACTCATTGAACATTTGTATCAGCAGTTTGGCAAGGAATAAAACCAGGTTTCACAACTATTTTTGTGGGATTCTTGTGACAGTGAGTTTATGTATTGTTTCTTCTTTGTAATGATTTTTTCTTATGTTTTATATGTATTCAAATCCATCTTTCTCAGTGCTTGAGCTGTTTGGGGGCTATGTTCATCCATTTTTGGTAATTCAAAAGCCTATGTCTGCTATTTTCGACCTTCTGAGTCTAATGGCAGAGGTTTCAGAACCCATTTAGGTCATCTTCACCTCGAAATTCTCCATGCAAGTTTAAAGGGTCACTAGGGCCAATTGGGGAAAGCATTGTATGAGGTACAATTTCACTATTTAGTGCTTGGGAAAGAGCATTTTTAGCTAATTCCTATCTTCTGATTCTGTATTTATAGTCAAATATGGCTTTTGAGACACTCATATTCTTGTATTAGCCTTTGTAGCATTTTTAATGCAAGAGGACAAGCCTAGTTGGAGAGGTTTGGTCCAGAAGATGTAGCCCAGAAGGGGTGAACTGCTTTATCATTTTGATGTCTTTATTTGCTGAAGATAATATGCTAAGCAAAACTGATATAAAGTATTAAACAGAAAATATACATAACTTGCATACACACATAATCACCTATTCAGCTACAGAAAGTTATTTGTCTTATTCCGCAAGACATCAAACTTCAAGTATGTGTATGTCAAAGACTTCTAAGTGTTTACTTTGTTATTTCTTTAGGCAGAGTCTATAGAGGGCCAGGTAGCATCTAGAACTCATCCTCTCTTTAGAGGTGACATGTCCGGTGAATGCCCCTACAGTCTATCTCTGTATAAGAAATAAGAATTTTTCACCTTTTTAGAGGTCACTTGGAGTGTATAAATCACATTTGAAATTATGGGAAATGGATACCTTGCATCCTTAAACAAGTACATTCCATTTTTAGATCATGCATCGACACTTTGTCTTTAAAGCACTGCTCTAGATGGAGCCTCCAACATGTGGCCCTTTGGTGACCACTTCTGTTGCAATGACTACAATACATCTTTCTCCTCCATATCTGCTTAACATGTTTCTTTACCAGCTGTTGAGAGGGTCTTTCATGCCTCATCCCTTTTCATGCTGCCATTCTCTTCGAGCACTCGACAAATGTACGGTTATGTAAACCACAAAAAGTACATGTTTTTCGATGCCTTGATTTATGTCCATCATTAACAACATGAGTGCAATCAAAATGAACATTCGAATATCGAGATTGGTTAGACCTTTCCTTGTTGTCTCTGGTGTCATTATGGTGATGAGAGCTTGCATCAACTCTTTCCCTGCAATGTACACTACCATGGGATGATGGGGATGTTTTCCCATCATTCTCTTTCCTCGATGACTTTGATGATGTCTCGGAAGCATATGACACCCTTGAGTATTCACCTTAAATGTATCCCAAGCTTGCAAATCGAGGTCTTTGCACAACCTCCAATGGATGAGTAATGCCTTGGTTATTAACACCAAGTTCTTCTTCTTCCTTGTATCTCATCTGGGTATGGAGCCTCAAGTATTTCCCTATGATTGGTATCTCCACATTTCTAAGAGAAATTATACTACGTGAAGATGAAACTGAAGGGAAATCAACATCTTTTACCTCCACTGTTGAGTTGGGAATAACAGATGAGGGCTTCTCATCATCTATTATTGGTGGTTCGTTGGCTATCTTGGCGCATTCCCCAACTTCCTTCCAGACATACCCAAGTCCTGCCTGACAGGGTAATTCCTCTACTTTGATGGGATTGACAATGCCTTGGCCATTAATGCCCAAGCATTTTCCTTCATACCCCATTTTCTTCAACAGTTTGGAGCCAATTCTTGTTGTATGATTTTCAAAAATGGTGAAATCATCATTAGGAAACATACATGAAGACGGAAAATTACTTTTTACCTCACATGGGTCATGTTGTAGCTTTTCTAAGGCCTCATCCTTAGCTGGTAGGTGGTGTAGAAAACTATGTTTCTCCTCTTTCTCTTCATGTAGAATCATCTTCAATTCAGTGTTATCTTCTTGAAGACTTTGGTTGTTGTGCTTCAGTTCTTCCGGGGCCTCTTCTGTGGCTCGCAACTGAAGCTGCAATCTTTGATTTTCCTCTGTCTCCTTTTTTAGAGCTTGATACATTATTTCCACCTTTTGGGACACTCTGAGCATGGTCTCATACATCGCTTTGTCATCCTCCAACGTTGCACGTTCCATTGTTCATGATCGCAATTCACATCCACGCGAAGACCGCTCTAATACCAAACTTGATCTGAGTTTACTCAACTCCCAGATTTAACTAAGATCTTTTACTTCCATGATGTTATTCAAATTGCCTTTAAAAGAGCATAAAGGAACATATAGGCATGTTGTAAAGAAGAGGGAACATGACAAGAATCAGCAACATAAAACACAAGACATTGATAATAGAGCTCATACAGTGTGGACTACATCTCCGGGCCTAGTGTCAATATGGTGTTTCCCACTTCATCCAATGCTAGAGATGGTGAAGATGTACATGGGTAATGCTTTCTAGCATATAAGGACATGTGCCCTCTACAAGAGTGGTAAAGTCTCTCCACGAGACATTTCGTTACAAGAACTATCACTCACAATAGACCTCCTACCAACATGACATAAACTTACAAATGGTGACGATAAGTATCTTGGCATCATGGCATCAAAGAGATCTCAACCAAAACACCCATGGTAACAATGAGTATCCCGCCATCATGTCAACAAAGGGATCTTAATCAAAACATACATAAAAATCCATGATGAATACATCCCACATGAAATAGACATAAAGATTTTGCATCATACATCAAGCAGGAATAAAAAACAACATAATACACCTCATAGAAAATGGTCCAAGAAGTACATGACAACAACACTTCATATACCTCAACTCTGCTGCTGACTGAAGAATAGAATACTCAACTGCTGGGCTTGAATGCACCATTGAAATAGTGGTGTTGAATGGCATAAGATCGATTGTCCACACTCTGAAATCTAACACCATCAGTCCAATCTAGAAAATGGCCAAAAACTAGAAGGATCAAATGCAAAAAATGACTGCACCACTGAATTTGTGTCATCGAGGGGTGTAAAATCGACTATCCATTTTCTTAATTTTGACACCAGCAAAATCTGGGCATGTAGGAATATTTTAGATTTTCTCGTGATTATCCAAAGATTCCCTCCTCTAGGTTGAATGGAGATCTACAACTCAAATCAGAAAACTGATCTTGCCATTGAGAACCTTGTGAAGGTTTGAGAAGAATGAGTATAAAGTTGACTACATTTTGAATCTGGGAAATTTCGGCCTCCAAGGAATATAGAATATTCCCGCAAGAATCTTGAAGATTCTCTTCTGCTGGGAATTTGAAAATTTGCTGCTCAAAATGCGAATCTGACCTCATCATTGTGTTCCTTATGAAAATCTAAGAAAAATGACTGTAAACTTGATTACATTCTGACAAAAAAAATTTCTACCTCCCAAGGAATCTTAAAGATTCCTCAAAGAATCTACATGAAAGCATTCCCTAGAATATTCTAGGAATTTTCTTTGACTTTTGTGCCTAGGGCGGACCCTCTCTACACTGCCACACCTCCATTCTATCGCTCTCTCATTCGGTGCTCTGTTCTTCTCCGTGCAAATGAAAAGTCAGGTTTATATCTTGCCTAGGTCACGAACTTTACGATGTTGCCACCCATGGTGTATCGGTTTGGGTAGACGGTTAGAGGCGGGGAAGTCAGTGTTCGAATCCCACTAACCCTGAAACCTAGCACACCATTTGTTTTAGCGCGGATTTGTCACAAGCCCAGGGGTTAAGGCATTTTATGGTGTGGCGATTTGGAGCATTGTTATAACCGTTAGTATGAAATAGTACACATTTAGTTGGTGATGTTTGGGTTTATGGTTTGTTATTACAAACTTATTTTAATTCGTTTCATACTTTGTTATGGTATTATAACCATACTCTTTTAACATATTCATTGATTTATCATCACAACCATACGATGACTTATAAGCATTTTTCATATTTAATGTGATTTTGTCTTTTATGGACTCTTTTTTATTTTTGTTTTTATATAGTTATATTAATAACTATATATTAAATTATTTTTGTTTTATATGAGATATTTTAATATTATATATAATTTTTTTCTTTTTTTAAGGGTAAGGAAACCAATTAAAGGGTGTCATGTGTCAATGGCTGATGGGCTGCCATGTGGGTCCTACATGCTTACTGGGATGCCATGTGGCAGATTGTGGACCCCTCTTTTCCCCTATTGTGTCAAGCTTTAAAGAGCTCTATATCCTCCATATGATCTCGGATTTGAGTTTCATTCACACCGTTGGAATCAAGACGGCGAGCACTTCGATCTGGTACTAGTTTGAGAGCATTTTGACCATTTCAGAGTCCCCTTAGGTTTCTGCATCTGTTTGGAGCCACCTGGATGAATGAGGATATCTGAAATCAAGGATAAACTTCGAGATCTAGGAGAAGTTATGTTTGATAGAGAAATGACTATAGTTGTACTAAATGCACTAATGGAGGAGTGGGATAACTTTACTTCAAGTATGTATGGGAAGAAAGAATCTACTCCATTCTAGGATCTATGGTCACTTTGAAAGATTGAAGAATATAGCCTAAAGGTCAAATATGATGTGGGAGAAGGTGAGAAAAATAAATCTTATGCTACAATGACAAGAAAAAAGGGAAATTTTGGAAAGTATGGCTCTCATAAAAAGAAAAGGGACATCATCATAGAGAAGCATGAAATATGGTTGAAATTGAAATCTATGGTAGTTAAATATGAAGGATATAGTTCTTGGGAACCTCATTGGAAACATAAATGGAACTTATGGAAAGGAAAAAAGTCATCCAGGTCAAAGATCATCATACATCAGTCAAAAGGAAACATATGCTAGGTGGGGATACTTTAGATCCTCGAGATTCTCCAATGGAATATTCATCGAAAGGTTCACTAATCAAGAGAGGAAGAAAGTGCTTCATCAAGAATTCCAAACTTGTGGAATTCATGGGATGATGGTATGATGACATAAAAGGTGAATTGGATCAAGGGATTGAATCTCTTTCAATCAAGGAAGTTTTTGCAGGAAGTCTGAATGACCCAAAGGAAAATGAGGTATGTATGCTTATATTCAATATTGAAGAGTCATGTCATATGGTAGTAGGTAACATGGATCAATGTTATACCTTGAGAGCATGATAAAAATAAAAAGTATTTCCTCCTCTGAAAGGATGCAAGAAGGCATGAGTCATCTAGATGAAATCAACATAATATGTACTCATATTAATATGAGGTGGTTTACAACAGCCAAAGGATTTCTGATTTGAAATTCCTGGGAATGAAATGTGTGAAGAAAGGAAGGAAGAGATCATGGGATACGCAACCATGAAAAAGGAAATTAACATCCAAATACCAAGATATTCGACTAGGATATCTCCATGAAATTTGTGTAGAATATGATGAAGACTGAAAAAGAAAGAGACCCTTGACAATACATATCTTTGGGATATGTGTCAATATGTATGCAAGATGATTATAAAAATTAGAATATGTCATGATGAAAGACCATCGCAAAGGTAACTTTGATTTTAATGTTCTTTCCTTTATTTTTGAACAAATATCTAGATGGTCTTATGTAGGATTGTCGAGGGAAGATCTATGGATACATTACACCATTGATGCCCATGTATTAGGATGAAATATCCTTAAGGAAACATGGCGTGAAGAAGGAAACATGGCATGAAGAAGGAAACATGGCATGAAGGAAGGCCATATATGAATTGATGGACCACCTTCTGATGATGACATGATTAACTCATGGATAAAAGTGATGGATGGGCTATGCCCTATGAAGAAGTCCCAAACATGAAGACCCCTAAATAAAAAAAAGAATTTCATGAAGTCGTGAGGAGGAGTTATTCAAGTAGTTGGTTTTCCCATCATCTCCACCCAAGGAGCTGTTGTAGGTCCCTAATTAAGAGGGATCCTCGAAACAAGTATCTTACTTGGTAGAAACTTGGAAGAAAAATTCTTAAGGAAAGAGGGAGCTAGGTACATTCCTTCCGTAGGAATGAGTACATTCCTTTATTAGAATAGATATGTTCTCCCTAATTGAGAGGGAGATATAAATACATCATTCTTTTCTTCACTTGGGAAGACAAGATGGAGGATTGTGTAAACATCTGACATCCTATGCTCTTTGAGGATGAGTTAGGGAATCCAAGATAAGAGTATCCATGCACCGATATTCTTTGAGGACTGGGAATCCAAGATAATAATAGTCCTAGTGGAACATACCCCACTTAGGTTTTGAGAGATACAATGATACAATGATGAGGGTCTCTATACATCATTGGTCTCGCCATCATTGTGCTCAGATCTTGTGGAGAGATAAATATGTCAGTCAAGGCCTTGTTATGTGACAATGCTAGTTGATATGATGCTAAACAGATGGATTACCAATACAACTATTCTTATGATAATTCTTCAGATTGAGAATGAAAAAGTACCATTATGAATACCTCCCTAGTTAAGAGGGAATGTTGAAAAGTGTAACTAGGTCCGGTCTTCATAATGACATGTGTAAATTGTGATTTTATGTAATTGATGAAAAAGAAGAAAATATTTTATTTTTTAGTACTTGAATCATGGGTTTCATGATCAAGGAATTTCATTTTAGTTAAGGTTCCCATTGTGAACGTTTAGGTTTTGTCATCTAGTCATAAAAGTTTGTTTGAGTTAGTGTCATGTATGAAGGACCCTTCTTGAGCATGTTACATTTTTTTTATGAGTCATTAAATGTATAACAAGGCCCTCTAAGACCAAGCAAAGAGACCTCCTACAATTCAGCTACAAGATGGAATAAATGATCTCCTTCAAAAGACATGTCATCTCACCCTCACTCAAGTCAGCTTATTATCATGGGAAACCATTATAAATAGGTAGCTCGGCCTCATTTCAGAACACATAAGTCTATTCAAGGTCTGAAGCTAGTAAATAGCGTGAAATTCATAAACAAGAAGCCTTATAAACATCGAGGGGAAGGGAAGGAAAAGAGCTCTTTGGCATTGTTTTGGGACTTTTTTTGGGCCAAATAAACTCCACACGTGTGAGGTTGTAGAACTGAAGATTGCAAGAAGAAGGTCAAAATATTATAGTCATAGTGAGAGAGTATTTTGGGTGAAGAACAAGGAAGATCTCAAGTTGAAGTGTCAAGAAGAAGTCTCCTTATAGGGAAAGGACGATAAAGGGTCAAAATTGGTCAAACACATGTGCCACAGTTGCTGAAATAGATCCGAGGAGTGTAGTGTTGAACCAAGGACCAAAAATATGAAGTATAACCGTGGTAAAAAGGAAGGAAAGTAATTGGATCAAGTGTTGATTTGGGCACGAAAAAATAAGCAGTGAAAGAGAACTTGTGTCTTTGTCTTGGAGTGGAAAATAGGTCAAGGATCTTGCTCTTGGTATTTGTCAATCGAAGTCTCCATAAGAAGAATAATTTGTTTAGGTTTTCCTCTCAAGTGGGAGAGGTTTTCGCCCTGGTTGATAGCCTATATTATGTCTCTTATCTCTTTATGGTTTATGCATTTGTAGTTGTTTGATGAAGAATAACACTATAATAACATAAGTAAAATAAGATCCTAATCTAAGAAGTAAAAATAATTCACAAGAAATTATCAATAGAAGAAAAATCGCTTAATTGATATGCCCTAGATTTATCAACAACTATGGGATTAGATGAAACAATAGCGATGGAAGGGTGGTTACGTGGGGGGAGCTTTGGGATCGAATTGGAGAAAAAATTGATCAAAACACTCGACAAGTGAACAACACCATCGAGACACCCTGTACATTAGAAACAAAATTCCACCACGAAGAGAAAACTATATTGAAAAAATTATAGAGATTGGACATAAGATAATTTATTGCATTGTTGTTGACCCACATGTGCTCTATGTCACTAAGTATGAAGCTCATTTCTCCACTAGACAATGTGAATTCTAAAACTGGCATTCCCAACAACCTCTCCCATAAATAGATTTTTAAGCTTTACAGAAAGGTGGATGTTGTTGGGGTTTAGGCTAGGGGGACTGGGCCTTCCATTACTGAGTAAAAAATTCTCATGCCATATGCGGCTAGAAATAACCTCCTATATAGCAGAGAAAATGAGGATAGGGAAGGTAATAACGCCCACTGAAAGCGGGGTATGCCATATTAATGTGCTTGAATGTCGAGGTCGGCAGCATGTGCGAGTGCATGTGGTGAGATGGCCACACCATACCCCCTCTCTAATGTTGGGAGAGGTGTTAGGGTGGCAAGTTTTCCCCCATTCCACTGACTCAATTTCGACATCCCCATTAGGGATCCCATCAATGCATTTTTTAAATACCCATTATGTCTTGTAAGTCTCCACATCATACTCACATTTTTGTGTAATTAATAGTAAAATGTTACACTTGGATGTGACTCGCTGAAGCTAAGGACATTTAGGTTTGTTGACTACCTCAAGACCAATGTAGATTCTACAATGTTTTGGCAACATGATATTCTTGTTAATAAAATGTGTCTTTTGCAATCCTTGAGAGGAAAATATCAACACCTTCTCTTATATTTTTAATTCCTAAGGTTGTCATGATTTCAAACAAAACAGGTGTCTTTGTTTATTCATATTAGTATCCATTTAGCTTTAAAGATGTCTCTAATTTTGTCACAATTTCAACCAATTTCAAACATAATGAACCCTCTTTATTTGTTCTTTTTTTTAGCATGGTGAATTGGTAACTCGTTGGAGTACTCTAGGTGAGTCCTACGATCAAAATTAGTGGTTGCCACTATAACACCAAGAGTATATCCAACAACTTGTAACCTAAATATTCCAAGAATTTATGATTTAGAAAGAGCTAAGACTCCACGAAGGTGAGGGATCCTACTCCTTGAGCCTTATGAAAATTAGCCAAGATGTCCCCTTCAGGGATTTGAAAATGGGTAAAGGGGATAAAATTTCATTGTACCAACCACTTAGTCTTCCCGTGAGGAGACTTTCTTCTTTATTGATATTAATATCCAATATTTTCAAGGCCTAAAGATGTGACCTTTGGATGCAAGTTGAGCACCAAGAGGAAGCATCACATGGAAAATATTTCACATTCTTTAGTCTCCTACCATGATATAGAATGAAAACCTATAATGCAGATCAAATCCTTTATTTTGTAGGGTATTTAACTTTTATATTTGAACTATGTAAAAATATAGAGTGCTTATGTGTAAAAATATAGAGATTGATTAATTAAATATGAAAAACTCGCATTTCTTCACAAGAAAACTGACCAAATTATATTTAAAAATCACGTGAGGCAATATATGGACCCAAGGATCTATTGTTGGTTGTATTAGAACTAATGTTTTCACAATTAAACATGTTATAATTTTATTCTAATTTTAACATGCAAAAAAATTATAATTATATTTTTTCTTTCACATAATGAGTGTCATGGCCCCAGAGCACTTCTGGAGTTAAGAGGCTTTCATGTCCTTTGAGCATGCGACACTAGCGAGGTTCCTCACAATTGTTGTGACCAACTTATGAGTAATTGACTCCCATAATATGCCTCTAACACTTCTAATTCATGAGTAATATATATTATGTGTGCGAAATCCAACTTTCAATCTTAACACAACTATAATACTCAACTATAATTCTATGTCAACCACATAGAGTCCAAAAATATCACATTAACCTTTATGGTCAAGCGAGACATTGTGTGACTTCTCCTTCATTTGGACCTATTCTCAAAATCTTGCATGACTTCTTGTATGAACTTGTCCTTGCTTTGTTTTGGTTTCGTTCTCACTCATTCAGTCGACTACTTATACATTTCCATCATGCCCATGAATAGTTGTTCAGGCAATTGAGCTAAATCATTTTTCCTTGGGCATGTGCACCTGGTCGGTCTCCACTAAAACTCAATCTATCTCAACTTATATGAGGAAACCCAAATTTTGGTTAGTCCAACTCGTTCTGTCTCGGGCATGGGCATGTTTGTTATTTTCCTAGGCATGTTTGATTATTTCCTAAGTGCCCTAGGTCCACATCGAGCATGATCATTCCAACTCAAGGGAAAATCATTTCACTTCACTCAGGCACACTCATGCTGACTAAAGCACCTTGTGTGCTTTCTCTCGTGCTGACTTGAGCACATTGGGAACTCTCAGTCCACTTGTGGAAAATTTCCAAAATGTAACATGATTTTTAAAACTCATGCGATGTTTGTTTCATTCTGCAACTCAACTAATCCAATATGCGGCACTCTTGGGTGTTGAAGCCCACAGGCTTGACATCCTTCCACACTAAATATGTTTTCATCCTCAACAAAAGACGTCCACTGGAAATCCATCCATCACCAAGGTATTGCATCCTCGAGAAGATTACTCATCAAACTAACTTCTCATGTCATTGAACAACCTCCCTGCTACATGAATCATGTGAAGGATGCCCATATATTGACATTTCTAAACTCTATGAATCTACAAATGCACCTGTAAGAATGTCATTTGTTGGATTCCTTCATGTCATCAACTAATCAGGTAGCTAATATGATCATAGCAATAACCATAAGAACTCACGTCACTCAAATAAACGCAAACACCATCACATCTCCATGTCATCCTGAACATCTCTACACATACTCATCATCTCAAATTTTCTCATCAGTGAGTACCTTTGTGCTAATGGTGTTGGACCCACCAACATGTTAGGGGATCTCCCTAGTAAGAAGTCCCAACTAGACCTAATATAGTTTGGTGTAGGAGTCCCAACAGTGGGTCATATGGTATCGCCTTGACCGCAGTTGTGCGCAGAGGCAAGTAAGATGTCCATGTTGGTAGCAAGGGTGTGACATATGCAGCAAGTCAAGGAAGGTGGATGAGCGGTTCTAACACACAGAGGGTGAGGTGAGTGCACCCCTTGGAAACCAGTGAAAGCACGGAGTTAAGAAGGGAACACATGAGCAAAGATGCATCACAACATGTAAGGCAAGTAAGCTAGCAATCCAAAGTGATGGTTAAACCAACAACACATATACAAAAAATAGCTACACATGCATGTGTAAGCAAACATATACATATATCATTTAGAGTAAACAAGATACCTGAAATACAATATGACATATGCATGAAACGTGTTGGCTCTGTTATATTAAGAAGTGAAAGTTCCAGTCATACAATAAAACCATGACCAACCACTAGTTCTGATAGTGGAACATTATAGTCACTACTGCCTACTCCTCCAAAGAGATATACTAGCTCTGCACTATGGAGAAGCAAAGGCTCATTACAATACTCTCCAAGATTTCTCTAAGATACTCCTATTGGAAGCTTGGTTGACCAAAATCCTATATAATGAGTTATGAGGGACTATTTATAGAAAAGTGTGGGGTGATCCTTGACATCCCCCTTTGTGACTGTTCGTCTACCCTCATGAATCTTCAACTATTCTATGAATGTTACGTTCAACTATCGACACTTGAACTTCCATTTGGCAAGAAGTTACATACAATCTACACATGTACCCATGTGAGACAAAATGGCTTGAGAAAGCCATGTAAGACATCACTGACATTTGAACCGTTGTGGTGATACCAACTCTATGACATCCTTGTGATGGTTGATGGTGGTGAACTGATGGCAAGCTTGGTCGTCCATGATGGTGTCCATGCACTCAATGGTGACATCCTGCTGAAAGTGAACTCTTGCCTCCATTACATCCAGGTACACTGATATGGCCCCTCTATCCAACTCGTTTGATAGCATGCACATCATCGTCTTGAGTGTCGCTAGACTAGCAACATACTGATGCATAGTGTCTGTGTTGATCTCCAAGTGTGTGCTCGTGACCGTGTGCATCAACTTGTCGGAATACATGTTCAGCTCCAGTAGGACTTGCTTCTTGCCTTTTCCACAGTGAGTGCTCCAAATGGGTGGGATCGCATGCATTTGCACAATGACATGCATGCTTATGAATTCCCTTGCATGCACTCAATAGCATTGTTCACCTTTTCTGCTTCGTGCCAGCTACTGGGATGGATCTATAACTTGTACGGGTGCAGTTTCATTCGTCTGTGCATGTTGCGCCCCCTACTATACCATTCCTTCTGCAACTCATTCTCTCATCTGTGCAGCTCATGTTCTTCCTTAAGTTGTCGCTTCAACACATGCAACTCCTTATCTATTTCTCTCTCTGCCTTTGCACGATCTTCGTGTCACATTGTCACTTCATAGCTTCAATCTCCAAAGTTGTTTTCGTCACGAGTGGATTTTCTTTGAACTCATAGCTTTGCTCTGTCTCTGTGTTGTCAACAACCTTCCTCTTGCATTCATCGTGTGCGGATGTGCTATCTTCAGCTGTTGCTGATGCTGCTGCTCACTGTGACATTGTTTCCATTTCATCTTGATATTCTTGTCCATGAACAACTTGATGTATTCATAGATAGGAAAGTTCATAGACACTTGATCGACTGCATCCCCAAGTGTGCTCTAAATGGTGTCCTCAACTTTGATCTCCTGGAAGCCATTGTACCTGTGCTTCTGAGAGCTAGACGAACACATGTGATACCTAGAGACATAGCAACACTCATGACAAGCAATTTGTCAACCAAAAACCAAAAAAACTAGAGGACTGACATGCAACATACCTGTGTGACTGTCTATGAAGATTGCACAATTTTCACCAAGAGGTTGGGAGACTGACTGTGAAACTTTGCAAGGCATAGTCCTGACTATCGGGAGGCTGAATGACTGTTGGAACGGTGTAATACACAGTCCAGCCTGGCTTACTGAGGACTAAAACTGTGCATTGTGCAATTTCAGTCAGTAGTGACATGCAACGAGCAAATTTCATTGCACAGTTTCTAGGGCTAGTAGGACATTGCCTGCAAGAATTGCACAATGCAAGCTTAGAGGTCAATGTTGGGCCAGGCTTGCACAATTTCTGGAGGGAAGGGAGAGTCTTCTCTTTTGGAAATGTGCAGTGCTAGCTGGGCAAGGCATGGTCTAGGCCAAGGTAGCCTAGACCAGCTGTCGGGTGACTAAAAACATGAGAAGTCTGAATGAATGATGAGATGAGTGTAAAAAAGAATGAATAATCATACATGCAAATAGAAAGTGCATGAGTTAGTAAACGAGAAAGCATGAATGTGTGTGAAGCGATACGCCGCAACAACAACCATTCATGCAAAAACAATGTCATGCATGCGAAAACAGTGAGATACAAATGAAAACCAAAACGGTGCTTCTACAAGCTAACATACATCAAAACGACAACAAGTGCTCACTGAAATCAAGCAGACAACACTCACACAAAGTGAAACACAAAAATTGATAGAAATGTCATGCAAGACATGAAAAGAGGGCTTACCCTGAAACAGTTGAGCTGAATATTTCGACAACTCCTAGATGTAATGTGGGATTTCAGAGCTGCAAGTTCGATGTGAGGAATGAGCTCTGCAGTGTTCGGTTGATGCGTTTTGATAAAATCAATGTTGTGACACGCATGCCACAAATCTAGGAAAAGAAACACTTGGCAAGAGGTTTTTGAAATGATCCTTGAATGTAACCTCCAACTACTAAAAATAGATCTTTGAATCAAGGGATTCCTTTTCATGTTGCCTTGGGAAAAGTAGTCCATGCATACAAATTAATTTTTCTTGGTCCCGAGGGTACCATTCAACCTGAAGGCACATGCATCGGTCTACAAGCCTAGGATTAAAATCTGTGTAGTTTCTGGGCTAAGCAGAGATGGTTGTCTGAGAGGGATTACACAATTTGTGGGAGAAACATGTGACTGTCTCCTAGGATTGCGCAATTTTTGTGCTGAGCAACTGTTCTGGGTCAGATTGCACAATTTTATCAAGGAAGCCTCCCTGACTGTATTATGTAATTTTTTAGCCCAACACGCCACCTGGCTGATTTGTGCAATTTCTGCTAGCTGCTGGGCTGGCTATCCCAAAGGGATTACACAATTTCTGGGACCAGCACGTGACTGCTTCCCAGAATTGCACAATTTTTGGGTTGAGCAACTGTCTTGGGATGAATTGTGCAATTTTTTAGAGGAAGACTGTCAATAAGAATTACGTAATTCTGGAGCTCGACTGTGTTTATGCAATTTTTGGAGGGAAGGCAAGTTCCCCTCCAAAATTTTGCAATTCCTAGAGGGAGCTGCTCAATCAGCAACTGACACTAAGTCTAGAAAGAAGCCTGTGAAGGAGGTGGAACAAACTTACATGCACAGGCTAACAAGACTCTATGAAACATTTGAAGCCTATGTGCTTGACAATGTAAGACATGTTTCTGAGGATTTTTGGTAGGGAGGCTCCAAAATTAACCTAAGGCAAAATTTTGGAGGGTGCTGGTAGTTGCTACAACACTAGGCGACATACTGGTAGAAATCTATCTCTCTAAATGGACCTTGTTCGTGAAAATCAAGTCTAACACCTTTGGAAGTATTGTTCAGTTCTCTGTTCATCTTGGTTTCCACACTTGCTTTATTGTAAGATGCAGCATCTGCCAAGCTCTTGGTCTATCAACACACATTCAAAGCCAAGAAAACATAGCTTTTTCAATTGGGGATGAGGGGTATATTGATGCACAACCCTTATGGTCGTCAGAGTTTAAGTTTTCATCTCTAGTGTTGCTCCCTGTCAGTAGGCCTAGACAGTACCCCGACAGAGTCATGCAAGAACACAAGCATTACTCCACCACCAGCGAGCCTGATCAGTACCCCCGTGGAGTTAATTGTATCACCTCTCTACATAGGAATCCTTTCTCTTCTTTCGCCTTATTCACTTTTCCTTCTTTCTTTTTTCATTTCTCACATTTTCATTTTTTTCATTTTTTCATAACTGTGCATAACACTTATTCATTTTAGAGGCGGAAGAGGGATCTCGACTTATTAAGAGTAGAAGAGGTGTTTCCTTAAGAGAAGTAGTTTATATATACCTCTGATGTGCTTGTTAAGGTTTTCCCCCTCACCTTACTCTACTTGACTGAGCTGACAAGGACTAACCCAAAAACAACCGACTAGAGTAGGCAATACTAGTTCATGCACAAGCATTGTGGTTTCACTATGGTTCACTTCAAACAGTATGTAATTTCCATTGATGTATCATGGATTGAAAGTAACAATTTCTTCATGGGAGAGTGGACAACATATAACCAAATGTTAATAGTTTTACAAGTCCTCTTTTACTTTACCCAAGCTTGTTTCAAGATTTGCACACGGTCCATGTGAAACTAACCTACGAACGAAAACAAGCAAACAAAACAAAATGCAAGGCAAGAAGCAAAAGAAAATGTGTATGCAAAGCGAGTAAGCAAACAAACAAGCAAGTAAGCAAACACATAAAGAAAGAAGCAAACAACTCAAAGCAAATATTACTCCTACTCATAAGCTAACGGTGCATGGGTCATCTCAGGTGAAGTGATACTTCTAATTCAGCCACCAACAAATTGGTCGACCCATGTTGGTGAAGGCATGGTTCACAAACATCGCAGTTCCGCAAATCAGCAAGCATGAAATATGTAATCATTAATATGTACACACTCCGAGATTACAAGCGTCCACAGAACAAAAAGGAGTGGAAGTGCATGACATGCACTCTATGGACTTTCCATGGTGTTGTGCTACATTATGTGCAAATGTCGAGTGTATGCATTCTCTTGACTGTGACATATAAGCAAACGTGAGAAAGGTAGACAAATTACATTGTGCAAGTGTGCTTGCTATGTAAGATTCCTCCAATGCGAGAGCGATAGGGTCATGTAGTTCGAGTGGAGGAAGTGAAATTTGGGTGATTGGTTGATCTTCAATGCAAATCAAATAGTGATGAGGAACCTTGCATGTTTCAACAATTTCCTAATCAAAAGCAAAACCAACCTCAGGATAGTGAGGGTCTGAAATAACCATTAGCTCGAGCTGAAGTGCCCCAACAATATATGGGGTTTTGACTTCGTCAACAGATAGATCATCGTAGGCCAATGGCTTAGATGGATTAAAAACGAGTGAATGAACATCATGATCAGATGAAAAAGTAGAGAGATCATGACAACCAAGATCAGAAAATCTAGGATGTTCATCGACATCCTCATGATTAGATGAATCGTGCAGAGGGGTAGATAAGAAGCAAGGATGTTCACCCTCTATGTTTTTAGAAATGATAGATGACATATTGGATGTATTTTCAGAGGAAGACATGTCCTCTCCGTAATGTAATGACAGACTAACATCTGATGTGTCCTGTGAATGATCGGAAGTAGAAACATCTGGAAATGAGTTTTCACAGGGGAAATCAACAGTGGCAAAATCACAAGGGATGTCAGGATAGAGTGGGTGAGGCATGGATGGAAGGGATTCATCCTTCATCACAGGTTCTTGTTTAGATTCCAACACACACTCATCATGAATGATGGCATAGGTTAGCTGCATAACACCAACTTCGTTGACAAATTGAACCTCATTCATAGCATGTGAGGAGTCTGGAATGGAAGAACACAAGACAGTACAATCCAGAGGATCAACAAAATGCGGGGATGGAGGTTGAGAGAATGAATCCACGTGACAACCAGCAGGCTTGCAAGCCAAATCTGTGCAGATATCAAGAGTGGGGGGGTGGGAGGATGTGACAGTTCAATAGATGCGTGTGCATAATCTACCAAATCACTCTATGGTGGTCGAGTTGTTTGATGATGTGAAGGTGGAAAATCACTTGTGATAGAAATTGTGCCTGCCTTTGATTTTGCAGCTCCATCATGAAGTGTGTTGAGCGGGATTCAAATGATTTCAAGAATTATGGATTTTCAAATATGTAAAGAAGATACTCAAATATTCCATTGTGAAATTCCTAATTAATTTCATCTTCAGGAAATCAATATGTAAGATTACAAAAGCGTGTGTGAAACTATTCAACAGATTCATTGGGTGCTTTTCTTAATTCTAGAATTTCTTTTTCGAGTGCTTTACAGTTAAATTGATTGAAAGCACAGTCTATCTCTGTGACCAGATGAGCAAGAGAATGAATAGATTTTTCAGGCAGTGTGGCACACCAGTACAATGGGTGTCCTCAAAGCGTGTAGACGAATAGCACGCAGGTCAGGTGTTCTTCAAATATTCCATGTCTTTTGCATGAGCTTGTAACACTGATCATGTGCCTAACCAAGGCTACATAGCCACTACCATCGTATGTTTTATGTGACAAGTTATTCGAGAGATTTTCCGAGATAATGAAGTCATTTCCATAAGGCATACACTCTAGAAGAGTAACACTGTAGTTAGTCATGATAGATATGCATAGATTCAAAACAGATGTTAGGACTCAACTTGTCATGTGGACCTCCTTCTAGCCCTAAAATGTTGATGGTGTTGTACCCGTCAACATGTCAGGGGGATCTCCCTAGTAAGAAGTCCCAACTAGACCTTAGACTATTTGGTGTAGGAGTCCCAACAATGGGTCATATGTTATCGCCTTGACCATCGTTGTGCATAGAGTAAAGTAAGATGTCCTTGTTGGTAGTAAGGGTGTGACATATGTGGCAAGTCAAGGAAGGTGCATGAGTGGTTCTAACACACGAAGGGTAAGGGGAGTGCACCCCATGGAAACCTGTGAAAGCACGGACTTAAGAAAGGAACACACGAGCAAAGATGCATCACAACATGGAAGGAAAGTAAGCTAGAAATCCAAAGTGATGGTTAAACCAACAACACATTTCAGTAATATTCATACATACATATACAAAAAATAGCTACACATGCATGCGTAAGAAAATAGATACATATATCATTTAGAGTAAACAAGATAGCTAAAATAGAATACGACATGCATGAAACGTGTTGGCTCTATTATATTAAGAAGTGAAAGTTCCAGTCATACAATACAACCATGACCAACCACTAGTTTCGACAGTGGAACA
This sequence comes from Pinus taeda, assembly GCA_000404065.3. Taxonomy (NCBI): domain Eukaryota; kingdom Viridiplantae; phylum Streptophyta; class Pinopsida; order Pinales; family Pinaceae; genus Pinus; species Pinus taeda. The sequence goes on along the minus strand of APFE030759664.1, from coordinate 19,770 downwards.
TTACAGTCACTACCGCCTACTCCTCCAAAGAGATATACTAGCTCTGCACTATGGAGAATCCAAGGCTTATTACAATACTCTCCAAGGTTTCTCTAAGATACTCCTACCGAAAGCTTTGCTGGCCAAAATCCTATACAATGAGTTATGAGGGACTATTTATAGCAAAGAGTGGGGTGACCCTTGACATCCCCCTTTGTGACCATTCATCTACCCTCATGACTCTTCAACTACTCTATGACTGTTATGTTCAACTATCGACACTTGAACTTCCACTTGACAGGACATTACATACAATCTGCACATGTACCCATGTGAGAAAAAATGTCTTGAGCAAGTCATGCAAGACATCACTGGCACTCAGACTGTTGTGGTGAGATCAACTCTTTGACATCCTTGTGATGGTTGATGGTGGTGAAGTGATGTCAAGCTTCGTCATCCGTGATGGTATCCTTGTGCTTAATGGTGACATCATGTTGAAAGCGAACTCTTGCCTCCCTTACATCCAGATACACTGATATGGCCCCTCTGTCCAACTCGTTTGATAGCTAACGCATCATAATCTTGAGTGTGGCTGGACGAGAAACATACCGATGCATGGTGTCTGTGTTGATCTCCAAGTGTGTGTTGGTGACCATGCACATCAACTTGTTGGAATACATGTTCAACTCCAGTCAAACTTGCTTCTTGTCTTCACCTCAGTGAGTGTGCCAAATGGGTGGGATCACATGCATGCACACAATGACATGCATGTTGTTGAATTGCCTTGCATGTACTCAACATCATTGCTCAACTTGTCTTCTTTGTGCCAGCTGCTGGGATGGATCTATAACTTGTATGGGCATAGTTTCATCCATTTGTGCATGTTGCCCCCCTGCTGTACCTATTCATGTTGCAACTCATCCTCTCGTATGTGCATCTCCTACTCTTCCTTAACTTTCTGCTTCATCATATGTAACTCCTTCTTTGTTTCTCTCTCTGCCTTCGCGCAATCTTCGTGTCACACCATCACCTCATAGCTTCAATCTCCAAAGCTACTTTCGTCACAAGTGGATTTTCTTTGAACTCGCAGCTTTGCTCCACCTCTGTGTTGTCAAAAACCTTCCTCTTGCATTCGTCACGTATGGGTGTGCTACCTTCTAGTATTGCTAATGGTGTTGCTCGCTTTGACGTTGTTTCCATTTCATATTGATATCATTGTACATAAACAACTTGTTGTCTTCATAGATAGGCAAGTTCATAGACACTTGATCAACTACTTCCCCAAGTGTGCTCTGAACAATGTCTTCAACTCTGCTCTCCTAGAAGCCATTGTACATGTGCTGCTGAGAGGCAGAAGAACTCCTATGATACCTAGAGACATAGCAACACTCATGATAAGCAAGCTATTAGTCGAAAACCAAAACAAACTAGAGGAGTGACATGCAACATACCTATTTGACTGTCTGTGAACATTGCGCAATTTTCACCAAGAGGCTGGGAGACTGACTGCCAAAACTGTGCAAGGAAAATTCGGCCTATCAAGAGGCTATTTGACTACTGGAACCGCACAATGAATAATCTAACCTAGCCTGATGAGGACTGAAACTGCGTAATGTGCAATTTTAGTCAACAGTGACATGCAACCAGCAAATTGCATTGCGTAGTTTCTCGGGCTAGGAAGACACTACCTCCAAGAATTACATAATGCAATCCTAGAGGTCAGTGATAGGAAATACATGCGCAATTTCTGGAGGAAAGGCAGAGCCATCACTTCTAGAAATATAGAGTGCTAGCTGGGCAAGGCACAATTTGGGCCAAGGCAGCCCAGATCGACCAACGGGCGACTACAAACATGAGAAGTTTGAATGGATGATGAGATGAGTGCAAACAAGAGTGAATAATCAGACATGAAAACAATAAGTGCGGGATTTAGAAAACGAGAAAGAATGCATGTGTTTGAAGTGAGTCACCACAAAGACGACCGTTTGTGCAAAAACAGTGTCATGCATGCGATAGTAATGAGATGTGAACAAAAACTGAAATAGTGCTTCTACAAGCTAAAATACATCAAAATGACAACAAGTGCTCACTGAAATCAAGTAGACAACACTCACATAGAGCAAAACACAAAAAGCGATAGAAACGCTGCGCAAGACATGGAAAGTTGACTCACCCTGAAACCACTGAGTTGAATGTGTCGACGACTCCTAGATGTAATGTGGGATGTTATAGTTGCAAGGTCGAGGTGAGGAATGAACTCTGTAGCGTCTAGTTGATGATTTTTTATAAAATTGAGGTTGTGATGTGCATGCCACAAATCTAGGAAAAACGACAATTGGTGGGAGGTTTCTGAAATGATCCTTGCATGTAACCTCCCATTGCTAAAAATAGATCCTTGAATCAAGGGATTCTTTTGCGTTCTACCTTGGGAAAAGTAGTCCATGCATGAAAATCAGTTTTGCTCAGTCTCGGAGGGAATTGGTCAACCTGAAGGCACATGCATCGATCTGCGAGCCTGGGATGAAAATATATGCAGTTTCTAGGCTGAGCAGAGATGGTTGTCCCAAAAGGATTGCACAATTTCTGGGAGGAACAAGTGACTGTATCCTAGGATTACACAATTTCTCGGCTGAGCAGTTGTCTTGGGTCAGACTACACAATTTTCTCAAGGAAGAATATCTGATTGTATTACGCAATTTCTGAACCCAGTAGGATGCCTGACTGGATTTGCATCATTTTTGCTAGCTGTTGGGCTGGCTGTCCCAAAGGGATTGTGCAATTTCTAGGAGTAGCAGGTGGTTGCAAGCTAGAATTGTGTAATTTCTGGGCTAAGCAGCTGTCCTAGGATGAATTGTGCAAATTTTGAGAGGAAAATTGTCAAGAAGAATTACATAATTCTGGAGCCTAGTTGGGTGTCCAGCTGGGTTTGCACAATTTATGGAGGGAAGGTTGGTTCCCATCCAAAATTGCATAATTCCTAGAGAGAGTTGCTTAATCGGCAATGGACACTAAGTCCAGAAAACAGCCTGTGAAGGAGGTGGAACAAAGTTGCATGAACATGATGACAAGATTCTATGAAACAGATGATGCCTATGTGCTTGATGATGTAATACATGTTATTGAGGATGGTTGGTAGGGAGGCTCCAAAACAAAGCTAAGGAAAAATTTTGGAGGGTGCTTATAGCCACTACAACACTTTTCTAGGAACTCCACCACCTAGATCACAACTAGGGTGGTACCTTTTCCTTTATCAACATCCTGATCTTTCCCTTTTTTCTTCCCATTTGTATGGAAATCCAAAATCTTATTTTTGTTAGTGATGGCCTCTGCAAGTGTATATACGTTATTCCTTATCACCCTTATCTCTCCCGGGCATGGTTGTAATCCCACCATGGAGTTAAGTAGTCTATCTCCATTAGACATATCCTTGGTCCTCAAAATGAGACCCAAATAGTCATGAATGTAAGCATGTATGCTACCAACATGCCTCAAACAACTCAACTTATTCCTCACATTCAAAGTCTGATACCTTAGTCCAAGTTGTGTGTACAAAGCTTCTTTCATCTCTTCCCATGTAGTGATGTCATCCTGGATGTGACTAGCAACAACTTCACATTACTAGTCAAATACGTTGCAACAAATTTAACCTTGTCCTCCTCTAGGCATGTTCCCAATTCTCCAAGATATTACTCTACATCCCAACATAAATTTACAATCACCTTAGCACATCTAGTACCATAATACAATACTAGTTCCTTCTCCTTCAAATTTACTGAAGTAACAAATAAAAAATACCCACCTTCTTTCTTCAATACAACAATCGTCTCTAACTGCTCATGGACCAATAACACAATATCACCAACCGGCATCTCTAACTAATCTAATATTCGACCCTCAACATGATTTTGCTATGCATTCAAGGAAACTTTTTCAAGTTTCTTAATAGCTTGAAGAAACATACCACTGATGGATCCCATTTGCTTCTTTATCTCATTGGTGTTGTTTCCATATGCCTCCATGGAATCCATCAACTAATCCATGCATTCTTCTAAGGAAGTAAACCTTCTACTGCCTTTAATTATGAGATTAGATTTAGTGAATGCCATGGTGGACCATTATATGTGTAGGAGCTCTGATACCACCTCTCACTCCCCCAGAGTTCTCCTCGATTTAAGACATGTCGAAGCTCTTTGAGCATCTAGTACCTACGACGTTCCTCACAATCGATGTCACCAACTTATGAGTAATTGACTCCTAAACTATGCCTCTAGTGCATATACTTCTTATTCAAATATAAAATATATTATGTGTGTGGGATCCAACATTCAATATTAACACACATATAATACTCAACAACACTTTTATGTCCATCACATAAAGTCCACAAATATTACATTAACATCATGTTACAATATAACATCGCATTCATAGAATACATAATTGCTTCAAAATAAATCACACAAAATATACAAGAATGGGACCCTCGATTCTACCTTCAATTATATATAAATGTTTTCAATTACAATTCTCCAACTTACAAAACCTAATCCCTTAACAGTTCCCCAAATTACAACAGAAATTGGTCCCTTAGCTCTTCAAACCAAGTCCCAAAAAAACCATAAAGAAAGACACTCCCCTAGTTCAAGACTTCTCTTGTACGACTCAGTCATTCCTGGCTTTCCACTTGGTTTGGTTTCCCAACAAATCAAACAATTCCTCTCATCTTGCATGACTCCTTATTCCACCTCCACAATAGAGCAAGACTCCATGTTGTTGCTCCTTTTTTCAGACATGTTCCCAAACTCTTGCATAAATTCTTGTGTTAAATTACCCTTTCTTCGCTCTCATTTTGTTCTCACTCGTTCCATAAACTATTTACCATCGTGCACACGAACGATCATTTAGGAAGTTAGGTTGACTCATTCCATCTTTGGCATGGGCACTCTTGTGGTCTCAACCAATGCGTATTCTATCTCAACTCATGCGAGAAACCCAAAATGTATATTAGGTTGAAACATTTTGTCTCAAGCATGGGCGCTCGTGTAGTTTCGACTGACTTGTTCTAACACTTGGGTACATTCATTTGGGCGCACTCATTCCACCTCAGACAAGCATGTTCATTCCATCCTGGGTGTTTTTTGTTCTGTCCTAAGCACCTCGAGTCCACTTTAGGCATGGTTGTTCCAATTCAAGGGTGCTTCATTCCACTTCACTCAAGTGCACTCGTGTCAGCTCGAGCACCTCGTGCAGGCACTCTCAATATACTTGTGCCAAAACTCCCAAAATGCTTCACAATCGTTGGAAATCATGCGATGTTCATTTCGTCTTGCAACTCAACTTGTCCAACATGTGGCACTCGTGGGTGCTCAAGCCCAAAGACATGACAATGAAAGATTGATACGCATTTTAGAAATAAACAATTGTCCGATGAACATTTTTTTCATCAAAACAAATAAACAATTAATAATACATAAGAAAAAATGTCTATTGAAAATAAGCGTCATCATCTATAAAGAAAAATCTTTCCAAAAAGATAACAAAGACAACTTTGCCATAACATTTATTTTAAATATAATATATTTTTTCCTCTCCCTTACTTGCAATTTTTAGTGTTATAATTACCCTACAAAATTTTGAACTAATATTTACCTTATATTAATATACTTGTTCATGTACCTTTTGTGTTTAGTGTACATCCTACCCTCACTCTCCTCAATCAACCCCTCCGGATCTAGATCCTCAAGCCTACCCTCTATTATCTTATGTCTAGACTCATGAAGCTCTTTGCTCAATCACCTATACCAAGGCTCATCATCTTGAACCTCATCTCAGATTGCAGATGAAATCCTTCCTGCTCCATCATCATCAAGGTGATCCCCAATCAACTCACCCTCCTCATCATATATGTTGACAAAGTCAACATAATCTCATATTGAAGTTTCAACATCAACCATCTCAAGTCTCCTATAAAGACTCAGTCATCATCACTATATATTATAAAATAGTAGAATCCACACAGTCCAACCTCCTAATAATCATTAACAAGTTATCTCTCCTCCACACAGATAACTTTCATCCTAGCAATTCCACTTAAAATGGTAGCACAGTTGGAATAATCACACACTCCATTCTTGAAAGAATGAAAAATCACTCCAAAAGTGGCACATACACAACTCTCGCTCCAGTCACAAACTCCTATCAAAATAAACCTCATAGTCATCCAACTAAATGGTGGTGAAGTCAAGCTTCCCACTCCAACATTTGATCTTCATTGGAAGATCCATGACCATCCGAAGAAATCTCCTATCCTTAGAGTACACTACCTTGAAGGAAATATGGATTGGAGTAACTTTCAAACTCAATCTCCTCGCTACATTCTCCCTTAAGAAGTTGTGAGTAGCGCCACTATCTATCAAAGCAATCTGCTAACTTCCACCTACACATATACTCATGTAGTTCAATTAGTTCCTCTTTGATCTTGCTTTGTAGTAGCCTCTTTTGAAGAAGTTTCACCCAAAACTTTCATCACTCCTACAGATATCTTCTTTTCCTGTTGCATCACAGTTAAATTTTCTTTCAACATACAATTATTTTTCATATGATCTTCTCCACACATCCAATGTGAAAGAGACTTTTATCCTTCCCCAAACTGGTCTACTTTGGTCCATCTTCCTTTGAAGAATTCCATTTCTCTTTGTTTGTCTTCTTAGTACCTTTATCACCACCCTGATCTTTCCCTTTTGTCTTCAACTTTTCACGAAAACCAACAACAATCTCCTTTTCCCTAGTTCTCCACCATAGCTTCACATTCCCTTTCAAATATGTAGCAACAACATTAACCTTGTCCTCCTCTAGGCATGTTCCCAGTTTACCAAGATTATGTGCCACATCCTAATAAAAATTGCTAATCACCGTAACACATCTGGTATAGTAATACAATATCGGTTCCTTCAACTTCACCTTTACTGAAGTAATGAATAAACCCTGCCTAATTGTTTTCTTCAATATGCAATCGTCTATGATTTCTCATGGACCACTAACAAAAGATGACCAACCTACATATCTAACTAATCTAATCTTCAGCCCTCAACATGATTCTTCTCTACATTCAAGGCAACCTTTTCAAGTTCCTCAATATCTTTAAGAAACATACCACTCATGGATCCCATTTTCTCGTTTATCTCATCGGAATTCTTTGCATACACCCCCATGTAATCCATCAACTAATCCATGCATTCTTCTAAGGAAGTCAACCTTCTACTATCCTTAATGATAAGCTCAAATTTAGTGAATTCCATGGTGTACCCTTCTACATGTGTGGTAGCTTTGATACCACCTCTTAAGCCCCTACAGTGCTCCTCAATTTAAGACACATCGAGGCCCTTTGAGCGTGTGGCACTAGTAAGGTTCCTCATAATGTATGTGACCAACTTATGAGTACTTAACTCATGAACTATGCCTCTAGAACTTATACTTCTTATTCATGCACAAGATATATTATGTGTGTGAAATCCAAAATTCAATCTTAACACAAGTATAATGCTCAACTACAGTTTTATGTCCACCACATAGAGTCCAAAAATATCACATTAACATCATGCTACAAAATTTCATCAAAATAAAGTACACCACATATATAAGAATGGAACCCTCGGTCTAACCATCATTTATATATAAATGTCTTCAATTACAATGTTGCAACTTATAAAATCTAGGCCCTCGACACTTGTCTAAAGTACAACAGAAAATAGTCCCTTGGCTCTCTAAACCAAGTCCCAAGTAAACTACAAATAAAGACACTCCCCTGGTTGAAGACGACAAGCCTTATTTACCATGCTATTAATCCATAAATGAGTGAGGGCAATATATGCCCACCGCTGGATTGAAATGGATAATGTACTTGTTTCGATCCATCGGTGGGCATGTACTGCCCCCGCACATTTATGGATCGATAGCATGGTAAATAAGGCTTGCCGTTCAAGACTTCTCTTGCACGATTCGAGCGTGTCAGTTGTCCAACAATGTGCATGACTCCTTACTCCACCTCCACAATAGAGTAAGACTCTATGTCACCACTCCTTTGTTTGGAATTGTTCCCAAACTCCTGCACATCTTCTTCTACGGACTTGTCCTTGCTTCCCTCTCGTTTCATTATCACTTGTTCCATCAACTACTTATATGTTTCCATCATGCAAATGAATAATCGTTTGAGCAATTGGGTAGACTCGTTCCATCTTGGGCATGGGTGCTCATTCGGTCTCGACTGGCACTTGTTCGGTCTCAGCTCATGCGAGAAACCCCAAATTTCTATCAGGTTGACTCATTATGCCTCGGGCGTGGGCACTCGTGCAGTCTCGACTGGCTTGTTCCAAATCTTAGGTGCATTCATTTGGGCATGCTCAGTCCAACTTGGGTACGTTCGAGCGAGCATGCTTGTTCCATCTTGGGCGCATTTTCTTCCATCATGGGCGCCCTAGGTCCACTTTGGGCATGGTTGTGCCAACTCAAGGGTGCCTCATTACACTTCATTTGGGCGCGCTCGTGCCGACTTGAGCACCTGGTGCACACACTCTTGATCCACTTCATTTGAGCTTTCTTCCCCACACAATACCCAATACTTTGTTGTGGCCTAATACCAACAACCATTTGAGTTTTCTTCCCCACACAATACCCAATACTTTGCTGTGGCCTAATACCAACAACCATTTGAGCTTTCTTCCCCACACAATACCCAATACCAATGCTAAAAGCTTTTTACCTTTAGAAAATGTTTAAGAAAATTACATATATAAAATATTTTCAGCTCAAAACTTTGTTTTTATAAAGTAATTAAAATAATAAATATTATTAAACAAATGTATAATTAATCACTTACGCTAAATATTATTTTGCAATTATATATATATATATATATAAATTGCTAAATTAAACTAAAAGTTTATATATATATAAACACACATGGTAATGCAAACGGCTTACTCCATTTTCATTGTTGTGTAATGACATTAAGGTTTTCGTTATTAACGAGCATTCACTTTTAAAAGCATTTATGTTGCAAAAAGGTTCCAACAGAATATTAAATAAACGAAAGCAGTGTCAAATAATGTGCAAATGAATTACTATGAAAATGATTAAGTTATCACAAATGAATGCCCATCAGAGTGGCGCAGCGGAAGCGTGGTGGGCCCATAACCCACAGGTCCCAGGATCGAAACCTGGCTCTGATACTGAAATTGGATGTGGCTTCCGCGCTAGACTATATTTTGTTGAACGTGAAATTGGATGGGGAATCATTTTGTTTTCATTCGCCGCACGCCAACTGTGTGTGGGCATTTTGTTGATAGTGAAATTGGAAGTACAACGGAGGAACGGAGAACAAATGTCAACTTTCTTATGACACCGCAAACCATTTTGAGAACAAATATTAACGCCGCATGCCAAACTGTTTCAATAACAATGAATACAATTTCCGGGAACCACATAATTAGAATGGAGGAAGGGGGAACAAATTTCGACTTTCACCGCATGCGATTTTCAGTAAGGGAGAACAAATTTTAAGAAACTGCAGTGGTGGTGTGAATGAAAACACACCATTGGCAGGGATAATGATATAGTGATATCTGAATGAATATTATATATGATTATCCTAGATTTAGAAGCCAAAGTCTTGTTGCAATATTGTTAAGTCTTTAACTAGGATGAATGCACTATTCTTGAAGAAACTAAGATTAAGTTAGATTTAGAAAAACAAGTTTGTATGTCCTCGATCAAAAGCTACGGAGTCTTCTCAGAATATTAAGAATATTTTAACGTGTAAGACATACTTCTTGAAAGTCTTGTTGCAATATTGTTAAGTCTTTAACTAGGATGAATGCACTATTCTTGAAGAAACTAAGATTAAGTTAGATTTAGAAAAACAAGTTTGTATGTCCTCGATCAAAAGCTACGGAGTCTTCTCAGAATATTAAGAATATTTTAACGTGTAAGACATACTTCTTGAAAGTCTTGTTGCAATATTGTTAAGTCTTTAACTAGGATGAATGCACTATTCTTGAAGAAACTAAGATTAAGTTAGATTTAGAAAAACAAGTTTGTATGTCCTCGATCAAAAGCTACGGAGTCTTCTCAGAATATTAAGAATATTTTAACGTGTAAGACATACTTCTTGAAAGTCTTGTTGCAATATTGTTAAGTCTTTAACTAGGATGAATGCACTATTCTTGAAGAAACTAAGATTAAGTTAGATTTAGAAAAACAAGTTTGTATGTCCTCGATCAAAAGCTACGGAGTCTTCTCAGAATATTAAGAATATTTTAACGTGTAAGACGTACTTCTTGTCTTGGAGAAAGAAAATACAAGTTTAGTATAGATATTGATGGCCTCCTTTGTAGTAGAGGAAGTGGTAATAATATTTTCAAGGAAATTGTACCTATTTTTTAGGCTCATAAAAGAAATAAAAGATGGGAAAAAGGAGTCTAAAAGAGGGGAGAAAGGGTTGGGTAGGAGTGATAGGTTTAGATTTTAGTATGGAAATTGATCTAATTATAATTGAATGGTTTGGTAGGAGTGTTAGGTTTAGATTTTAGTAAATAAATTGATCCAATTATAATTGATAGGAAATATTCGTTTTACCATGCACAAGAAATATCTTGGGTTCAAATCTAGTACAGGAAGTAAAAGTTTATTTACGAAGTCCTTAGAGTGGGACAAGCTCCTATAAGGGCTTAAAAATTATTTTAATGCCTTAAAATTCAAAAAGGTTGGTGGGTCCCTCCAAAACAGTGTAAGTACTTGGGATGCTACCAAAAAGAAGGAAAAGGGATGGGGATTAAAGGTTGTTAAAGTTGAGATAAAGGAGACGTTTGATAAAAATGCTTATGATATGTTTTCAAAGGCACATGTAAAGGACTTGGAGGTAAGAAGGAAAAAAATAGGTCGATTGAAGGGAGGTTAAGTCGTGGATGAAGTGTTCAGTAGTGCAAATTGAGAAGGGCGATGAAAACATGAAGTTTTTTTTTCAATTTTTCTCACCATAAGAAAATGGTCATTACAATATAGGAAATGTATGATTAAGAGGGTCAAAAGGTTGATGAATTCTTGGGTCTATCTGCATTGGGTATGAATCTGTTAACTAGACCCGCCAACATTCAGGGGATCTTCCCAGTATGGAGTCCCAACTAGACCTCACATTGTTTGGTGTAGGAGTCCCATCCGTTATGATGGCCTTGCCATTATCTTAAATGTTTGTCTTAGCTCTTGCTTGTTGGCACATGAGAGTGGTCTGCTTTGTCTTCGAGGTTTGTGTGCGTGGTGAGTGCCAGTGTTACTTGCGTCAAGGTTCTTTCACCGCAGAGAGAGAGGGTGGAACCGAGTCTCCAGTCGAACGGGAAGAGTCCCAACTCTGTCAGAGACACACAACATGACAGGACATGCCCAACTTTCTGCGAAGCAGTCCACACGGATGCGACAATCACACACACAAGAAGGGATAGCACGTACAACACTCAACGGAGCAGTCCACGCAAGTGCTATGGGAAAGGTCATGTCTGATATCTGGTGAGGCTGCCCATGCGGGCATGACATCGTTGACAAGGTATGTAATAGGAAGTCTTTTTAGAAATATGGGCTACAGAGTGAAGGCATTTCTGAAATATCCTGCTTGATACGGGTGAATGCATACTTTTCCCTCTTGCCTCAGTTGTAGACTACATCCTTCTTGATCATGTCTTGTATTGGTTTTACTTTTGCGCATAGTTCGAGATGAACTTTCGGAGGAGGTTTATCTTTTCCAAGAAGGACTACATTGCTTTCTTGTTGGTTGGGTGAGGGATCTGTGTAATAGTCTGGACCTGGTCCAAATCAACCTTGATCCCACTTTTGTAAACGATGTGCCCAAGGAGGTTCCCCTCAGACATTGCAAATATGCTCTTTTTGGGATTCAAGGAAATCTCGTATTTTCAGCATCGCTCAAGAATTTTCTTCAGATGGTGTATGTGGTCTTCCCATTTTCTTGAAAACACAGTCACATCATCGAGTTACACCTCTATGCTCTATCTGATGAGTTCGCAGAAGGTGATGTCCATGGTGCACTGAAAGGTCGTGCCCGCATTCACAAACCCAAACGACATTCGTCTATATGCCAATGTACCCCACTTGGTATGAAAGGTAGTTTTGAGTCGATTAGGTTCCACTACCAAGACCTAATTATATCCTAAAAACTTGTCAAGTAAGGAAAATATTTGTGCCCCAAATACTGTCTGCAAAATTTTCTCCATAGATGGCACAAGGTAAGTGTCTTTGTTTGAGGCACAATTCAAGTTCTAGAAATCAACACATAAGCAGATTTCCCCAGACTTCTTACATATAAGAACATGGTTTGAAACCCATGTAGAATGATGAACTCTGTACATTATCCATGCATCCAATGGCTTGGTGAGCTCCTTTTGTATGAGAGGTTCAGGTGACGAATGTAATTTTCTCAGCTTCTGTTGATATGGCTTGACCCCTTCTTTGATCGGAATGATATTTGGATTATTCACATGTCATAAGTTTTTAGATCATCATATGTCCACATGAACACATCTCGGTCCTATTTGAACAAGCGGACAAAGGCTTGCCACTCCTGCTGCGTGCAACACGTACCGAGATTGATGAACTTGGGATCTTGTTTTGTCCCCAAGTTAATTAGTTCTTGCATCATGGTAGAGTTGTTCGTTTTGTTGTTCCTTGGCCCTTGAAAGTGTTCTTGCAAGTCATGGAGCTTTTCCAAAGATACCATACCCTTGGGGATAAGGTGACCTTTTTTGTTATCCACCCCATCTTGCAAATATTGCTCGCTATCACCTTCATCTATCGCTGCATCCTTGAATATATCAACGTTAGCCATGAAATTTAGTATCTATTGATCATAATCAAACATGCTTAAATTAGTTATGTTATCCGCGATAGAAGGTCTATACAAAATTTCAATAGTAAATCTATCCCTAAATAGTGACATTCTAGAAGCTGAGTTTGCCAAAGCATTGGTAGCTTCATTACGCATTCTTAGTACAATAATGATATTAAATTCTTGGAAGTTAGAGATCAGTCACCATTCCTATTGTTTGCAACTTTTGAGATGAGGTGATGAATAGTGAAGGGTGTTATGTCCCTGCCGTACCACTATTTCCAAATCACCTACCACTTTGAGCTAGACTACATTGAGGCTAATGGATTTTTGCAATCCCAACATGAGTTCTTTGTATTCAACAACGTTGTTTGTGCACTCGAACTCCATGTGGCTTGAAATCAAATGCTTCCTATTTTTTGAGTCAATCAAGACACACCCGACTCTAGAGCCATCTTGTGTCTTTGGTTTGTCGAAGTACATGGTCCATAACTCATATGTACATGGACCATTCGACGCGCTTGCACTACTGCTACTGCTACTTCTAATACTACTAATGTTACAATGCAATATACATGTTTCATTTCCATCGGTTGGGAAAGGGGGGAGACCCAACTGCATGTTTGGTGGGGTTGCAGTTGGTCGTGTGGGATAGTACCCCAACGTTGTTTCCAAGAGGCAACTGCCAAACATGAGCTCTATGAAGGCCAATGGTTCGTTCTGCCATTGATGGGAGTGAAATTGTGCCTTGTTTTTGCCCTTGTATGAAAGCCACATGTGCGAATGATATCCATTCAACTTGTTATACCAATCTCTGTTGAGTAGTAAGTCATACGCTTCCGGTATGTCCACAACAATAATGTTTATGCACTGGTGAAGTCGGTCGTCATGAGATAGTTGGATGATCACATCCTAAAGTTCATCAATGGCTGGTATAAATGTTCGATCGAGTTGGATGATCTGCGTGGATATCTTGCTCCATTGCACATTGATCTTTTTGGAAATCAAGAGCGATATGACGTTGGTTGCTGCACCAGAATAAACCAAACAATTGTGAACATTACAGTTAAATATTTCAAATGAAAGCAGGAATGGAGGGCAAACAAAGTTTTCTTCTTCCATCCAAAGTGTGTTTAGCACAGTTTAAAGTGACCCGAGAGGTGTGCTTGCTCCCTTACTGGTAGAGGCTACGTCTTCCGTTGATGTCTACCCTAGTGCATGCAACAAGATGTCATGCTGACTCTGAATCTTAGATAACTTGAACAAACTAATGTTTGCGCAAGTCTTCTTCATGTCTTCCATGATATTGTAATCTAGAGCTGGTAGACTCACTAATATGTCTGGGGTGAGACTGGTGTTCGTGTTGTCCACTGAGTGTTCTACAGTTTGCTGCTCATGGATGCACTCTTGTCCGTCGCTATCTTCCCGAGATTTCTCTGTGTTTTCTACTTTTGGAGGGCTGGTAGATCAACCTTCCTCAGTAGTTCGAGCCTTTGTTGCATTTCCCCAAGTGTGGGGAGAGCCCCTTGACTTCTGATATTGTAACAACCATTTTTCTCTTGGGGCTACCTCTCGGTATTTGTCTTATGTGCTGCTTGCAATCATTGATACATGTTCACCACCTGCCCAATGCTTGATGCCTCATGAGGCACAACATTTTCATCATCATCCATGTCTCTTGGTTTTCCCTACGCACTGCTCATCATTTTTGGCATGTGATCGCGCACTGATCCTACAACTCATTTCCTGTTCGGTCAAGACCCTTTCGGGTGCTCATCTTCATGAAATCAACAAAATTCGTTGTTTGTGCACTATTCGAGATGGAACACTGAGCTAGAGCTCTACGTGGTTTTAGTAGGGAAATGATTACTACCTGATGACATGCTTCCTTGGCTTTGTATGGTCGGCCAACTGCTCGCAGATGTTTATCTATTTGTTGTTTGAGCTCAAACACTTCTGTTGTCAAGATTTTGACTAGACAAGTAAGGGTTTCAATATCACTTGTTTCCTTGTCCTTACCCTTGCTCGTTACAGCCTGGGGCTTCCTTCTCGCATCTCTCAAGTCCTTTGTTTGTTCATCATCCTTGATAACTTCAATTGTGTGCAAGCCCTGCTCTACAGTGATTGCCTCTTTGCAGTTTTCTTACAATGTTGGTTTCACGGCTCGCTTGACGAACTATACAATGCTGGTTGGTAGAGCAGATGTGTAGTATTAACAATGATGGAGTCATGAGGTTTCGTGTCCACTGCAAACTTATTCAATATGTGTAGAAACCTCTAATTGAAATCTTTTATCTTGTCTTTCCCCTCCAACTTTAGGCTTCCCAATTCTTTGCCTAACATGGCTCGGGTGTTGTCATCAACAAACTTTTCTAGAAACATACATTTGAACATACCCCAGTTATGGATGGATTTGACAGGAAGGCTGTGATACCATACTGCTACGCAACCATCCAAGGTACATGGGAACAATCTACATTCAATGTCATCGTACCATCCCCGACCTCTTCGGAATCTTATGCAAAGCACCTGGGAGAGCCAATGGTCCCTGAGTCATCCATTCTAGATTTTGGTCAGCCATGTCTTCTTCTTCTTCATCCTCATCCTATTCTTCAGAATCTGATGTTTCCAGCTTTGAGTCTGTTGGTTCGACTTCATCTCTGCCTCCCCCACTGCCTTCCCCTCCACCTCCTATAGCAGAATCTGAGCCCAAGATCATGAGGGTGTCTCTTTTTCCCTATTCGAAGACCGAAGGTTCCTCTCCATTCTCAAAAACTTCTACCAGACCTTCAAGTGTGGCAAGAACTTCTTCCTTCACATACGATGTAAAAACCCCTGTGGGAGTGGTTTTTGGCTTTCTTGATGCGTATGGAAGATGATGTATTCCTGGGATCAGTCTGATTTTTTTGCGCAAACTAGCAGGTAATGGGATGGACAGAGTAGAGGTGCTGATATGAAATTTCATGTTCACATGCGGGAGGTGAGGAGCGACCAATTTTAGAGTCGCACGTAGGTGAGAGGGAGTGCGAGTTACTGCCTTGAACAGATGATTAGTGAGTGGGGGTGAGATGACATTCATCCATAAGCAACTGGTGTCCCTCCTTCTAGCGCCAGAAATGTTGACGGTGCTGGACCCACCAACATTCAAGGGATCTCCTCAGTATGAAGTCCAAACTAGACCTCACATCATTTGGTGTAGGAGTCCCATCCGATATGATGGTCCGATTGCCATTATCTTAAATGTTTGCCTTAGCTCTTTCTTGTCAGCACATGATAGTGGTCTGCTTTGTCTTCGAAGTTCGTGTGCTTGGTGAGTGCTAGTGTTACTTACATCAAGGTTCTTTCAGCGCAGAGAGAGAGGGTGGAAGTGAGTCTCCAGTTGAATGGGAAGAGTCCTAAATCTATTAGAGACACACAACATGACATGACATGTGCTGCTTCTAGCGAAGCAATCCACACGGATGTGGTAACCACACACACAAGAAGGGATAGCACATGCAACACTCAACGGAGCAGTCCACATGAGTGTGACGTTCATTATAACAAGTTTTTGGGAAAGTTCATGTCTGATGTCAGATGAGGTAGCCCACGCGGGTAGGACATCGTTAACAACTTATACAACACATTTTCATAAGCATATGTATTATAACAACCGAAAGAGTTCAAATGTTTTAACATAGGTTAAAGAAACACACATTACAAGTGTTGCAATATTAGTCTTACAAACAATTACAATACATGTGTGAAAACATGTTGGCCTGTTATCAGGCTTCCTAATTAAGCAAAAATTCCAAGACACATTCGCACACGATACATCACTAACCTCGTAAAAGGGGCGTTGGAGCCAGTTCTCGCTCCTCAAAGAAAAGACTACAGACTATGAAGGCTATGTGGGAGGAGGCAAGGTGAAAAGTCCTTTTCATGTACAAATGAGGTGGTATTTATAGCCAAGGGTGAAATTGGCCCTTGTGACTGTTCGACTTCCCTCATGACTATTTGACTTATTTGACCCTTCAACTTTTCATGACTTTTCATATGACATGTGGGTCTCTTGGACTTCCATGTTACATTTTATTGATTTACAATAGTATGGCCCACAGTGGTATGTGGACGACATGACTCATGACACAAATCGACATGACAATGCTGGTATGTTCATGCTGCTGCTAGTGTGCATGTCGAGTTACAGTGCTACTGAGTGTTGGATATGCTCTTGGTGTATCATAGCTTCACCTCCGCATGGCAAGGTGTGTGGAGTCTTCGATGGTCTTAGTGTTCGCTTGATGTTGAATGTGCATGTTGCTCCTTTGCTTCTAAGTTGGCATGCTTCACATGTTCATCAATTCATGATAAAATCTCCTCGCATGCATCATGTGTTCATCCGTTCGCAATCAAATCTCCTCGCATGTTCTCTCCTTGCTCATCTCATTCACTGTCGCAGCACGTCTCATCCATGTACCTATATTTGCAATCACTCATGATGATACAACATCAGATCCATAAACATCCTAGTCTACTATGATGCATTATCATTCGCTTTCAGATGCAGGTGACCAGTAGAGAGGATGAGGCTATGAAACTATGCAAGGCATATTTCAAGCTGGGATGTGGGCTTTCAGCATTACAAGTGAAAATTGCATAGAAGTCACTGGGAGACTTAGATTGACAATTCAGATCAGTAGTGACTTTTTTCGAGATCCGGCTCGGCTAGAGGGAAGATCTATGCAATTTCTTGAGGGAAGCAATGCAGGAAGCAAAGGAGGGGTTGGTAGCAAAAACTGTATAATTCCTCAAGGGAGTTAGCATTGGGCTATGGGAGGCCTGCCAGGAAAAAATGCACATTTTTTCTAGGAGCTGGTAGCAGGCTGCAGGAGTGTTAGTGACAAAAAATGTGCAATTTCTTGGAGGCTAACCTGCTGAACACCTATGCACAATTTCTGAGTTGAGTGGGATGCTCAACAACTAAGGGATTGCTCGTGAAATCTTCATAGTTTTATTTGTGAGCAGTAGGTCCACTAACTAGTTGGCTAGCTAGAAAAACTGCGCATTTTTTGGGGGGAGACAGTGATGGACACTGGGCGTTTGTCAGACTTGTTTGTACAGTTTCTTCAGCAGCGGAGGGGACATGCTTGGCAGATTTTCTGCAAATTTTGAGGGGAGTGAGTCCCGGGGTCACTGCGTAGTCAAACTCTCCAGATGACCAGCAAGAGGTTTGGTTGATTTGCTTGCGGGCAACACAGATTGAAATGGCTTGTTGGAAACTTATGCGCTATTCTGGGTGACAGTCGGTCGAGTCAATTCTAGGGTGGAAGTCCAACTATTGGAGGGTGCTCCAGTCGTCAAAACTTCAACAAAATGACTAAGTGCATGAGTGAGTGAACTTGTGCATAGGCGACCTTGCGAACACACACTCAACATGACTTGACGACAAGACACCTCAGACCATCAAGACAACATATACTCAACGTGACTGACCGACTGTGCAAGTGACAAGCGCGGTGATTGTGATAGATCATTGAATGACCACGACAAAGTTTGCGCAATAGTGCATAAAAAATTTTGTGTGAGTGTGACGGATGTTTACATAGCGAATAAAACTTGTACACATGAAGCAAGACCTTGTGTGTGGCCAGAGAAGGACTGCAAACATGACATTGTATCCACATTGAACGGTCAAGTGAGGAGGGTGAAAAGACTTACTAGAGCTCATGGGATGAGCCCAAGTGCTTGCAAACATCAAGGAAAAACCCAAGGAAGGCTCCGAAATTGGATGCAGGCCAAAATTGTAGAAATTTGAATAATATATATCACTATTCACAGAGATTTAATCTCTGATTATACAACTATTGCGGAATGCCATGCATAATACAATAACCTTACTTCCTCTACATTGACCAAGAGCAGATACGAATATGTGCAGGAATTAAAAAAACAATCGCATGCGCACATTGAAACATCAATCACACATATCAACACAATATGTAATGGGGAAAACATACAGCTGAAAACCCCCAACTAGCTGTATATTATAATGATAGAGAACATGTAACAATACATAGTACAATACTCCTCACAAGTACTCGGTACTATTTCCACATGCTACACACAAACTAGCTCATATCTGAACAAGTCACGGGTTCAAATCTCCTCTACTGTTTTCCTGCCTCTACTGCACAATCCAAGTTGAGAATAGATCAGATCCAAGTTCGAATCCCCTTGGCTTGTACTGAGCAATCCTCATTGGCAATCTCAATCAATGATTGTGCAAATCTCATGCACAACTATAGTCACCACTGATAGTAGTCTCTCACCCTTTCACCCACCTCTGACACTTGTCTCCACTGAACTGTCCATGCACTGAGTTAACTGATGTATTCTTTAGTTGATTTATGAGTTAATAATTAGTGAATTAATTAATAATTAATTCACACCACTCATCATTAGTGTATTTTTCAGTTAGACTAAATACAACTAGTTCAACTAAGTCAAACTGAACACAACTCCATCAACTCCTCAATCAACTCCACCAAACTCAATCACTTGAGTTCTAACTGAAGTCATCATGCAATAGCTCAACTAACCCATAGGAAAAGCATATTTCCTTCTGTCAGTTGCATGTGCCACATCTGTAGATCAAACTGAAGTGCTGCAAGAGGATAAGATAATGTTTATAGTCCAAATATTATTAAGAGCTAATAATATTCGATTGTTCTATTTTTTTTAACTGGTAGTCTAAAAATAGACTCCGCCCATATGTCTAAAAATAGAGGTCCATCTATTTTTACCAACATGACCAATCATCCATAAATAGCATCCTGCAACTTATAGGACATGATCCATATGTCTAAAAATAGACTTTGCGCCAAAAATAGCCTGCGGGCCCACTTAGTGAAGGCGACTTCTTT
>APFE030759656.1:163820-184774 GCA_000404065.3 Pinus taeda | reverse complement strand
GGCACTGAATCAAGCAAATTGGGTTGTAACTCTTCCTTTTACTAATAAAGTGTTCAAAGCTTTTTCCATATGTTTGTATTGTTTATTGATACTTTCATATGTGTATTACGCACTTGATTCTATTTTATGTTTAATCAATAGATCATTATCATATGCTTTGATCGGTTTCTGTCTTATGTCTGTGTGCAAGTGCTTTTCAAGCGGATTAAGTACGGAAATGAGCGACAAAATTGGTCAAGGGAGATAAGGAGTAAGAAAAAGCTTCAGGTAGGCTTCTTTACTGTCTTATTTAATCTATTGGTTATAGAAAAAGTAGAGAATGCTTTGCACTGTTGTTCTAGACTTAGCTACTAGTCTAGGGGTTTAGGTGTTTATCCATAGACACTAAAACTTCCCAAAATAATGAAGTAAATAAGATTGCAAGTGTACCTTATTGATGAGATACTAATGAGGTATGATTTGGATTTATTTCAATTCATTTTAAATCAAATGGAAGTTATGTGCTTCGTACAGGAAATCATGGGAAATTCTTAGGTTGGGTGGTTGAAACTTATTGCAAGAATTAGTAACAATAGTGAAATAAATTGGAACATGTAGCAGTATGTTGGTAAAGCACTTCAGGCGTAGGGCCATTGTGGGACATTGGTACCCAATAGTGTCCATTGATTTCCATGAGAATTCTATGACTTGTATGATGGTTTGTGGCAATGATATGCCTTGTTTCTATACCTTCTGATGCGAGAAAACCTTGTCGAGGGATGGAATGTCCAGGATGGGGGTGCCAGTGGAACTTCAAAGGTGTGTGACTGCATGGAAGTGGGTGACCAGATTTCCCAAGGGACTGTGTAGCATAGAAGGGAAGTTCGGCGATGGATTTGTTTTGGTCATTAACATTGCCAGATGGAATTAGATGCACATTGGGAGTGTTCCTTGTAACAGTGAGACAATAACTGTTTAATGAGAGGAAAAGTGACGGTGGATTGTAGCGCTAGACATTGGATGTAGAATTGACCTTTCAATGGATTCTGGACTTCCTAGGAAGAAGATGAATCCTGGTATTACTCTTAGGGTGAAGGTGTGAGCCTCTGGATTCCCTTGTTGTAGATGTAGGCATCGTATCCTTTTATTTTCTAGTCAAGAAAATGTGCATATGTGTATATGTGTATATTATTATAACTACTATATTGAGATGGACTTATAAAGCTCCATAGACAGTATGATTATTTTATGGGTGAAGCAAATGTGTATGTGTGTATATGTGGTTATTATTGTAAATATCGTAATGATATGTGTTATAAAGCTCTAATAAATGGTATGATTGTCATGTTTCAGTAGTGATCATTATAAATACTACAACGAGCTAAGTGTTGGGCCGTTAATATGTCATTATTATTATCACTTTTGAATGCCTATTCCACCCATTTCTACTCTTCTTTATCATGTCATTTATCATAATTTATCATATAATTCTATTTTATAATTATTTATGCTTTTATGGACAAATATTATTTCTTCTCCTTTATTTTTAATAAACTGATCATTATGCATGATTTTATCAATGATGGTTTATTAATAAATTGGTTGTAACATTACTCACCATTTTCAGCCTCCAAAATATTTTCTAGATTGAAAATTTGATCATTAAATGTGCCAACTCAGAACTTCGCTGGAATAAGAAGTAACAATTTTGTATTGAACGGATCAGGCAAATGGAGAAGAATCTGGAAAATCCGAAACATGGGTTTTGTTCAAAATAGACCAAATTAGTTTTTTAACGAGTATTTTTCCCAAATTAGGCTTGTACTAAGAGAAATGGAAGGTTATCTGAAGACATTTTTCTCAAATTCGTCGTGTGGTCGTTTTCCAAATTATCTCAGCTGCAATACAAAATTTGCCCTATTCCTGTTGAATGATTGATGGAAGGATATCTCAGATATTATATTTCTTATCAATTTGTTGAGAACAATCCAATTTTTTAATGAGAATCATATTGTAATCATCTCTGTTGTAACTACTCTCTGCTCTCTCTCTATTTAAATGAAAACAGAGATCAGAGAAGGAGATTCAGAATTGATGATTGATTATTCATGATGGAATAGATTATGAGAGATTAATTAAGGGATTATTAGAGATAGGATAGGATAGGATAGGAGGAAAGGGGGATTGTTGCATTACCATTGTAATTCTCAAGGCTTTTTCTATTGTAATGATTTCACAGTTTGATGAGAGATTAAGTCAGGGATTATTAGAGATAGGATAGGATAGGATAGGAGGAAAGGGGGATTGTTGCATTACCATTGTAATTCTCAAGGCTTTTGCTGTTGTAATGATTTCACAGTTTGATTATTAATAAGTAAAAGGGTTCTTGTTCATTCGTCTCATCTGAAGTAGCCCAGCAACATTCGCTGGCAGCTAAGGGCCCAGCATCTAGTGGATTAAGTTGCTCCTCTATATTATATCTTTAAAGTTCCAAGAGTGTGATGGTTTGATTTAATTCTTATTTCTTTGAATCGCATTGCTTTATAGTTTCATGTTTTTACAACCTGTTGTTCTAATATTTTATGAAATTGTTTTATTGCATAAGTTGTGATTGAATTGTGTGGTCATTCCTTTCCATCATAACAAAGATTATTATCCTTTTCAACTTATATTGTTGTGTTGTTCATTTCATCTACAGAGCTTCGTTGTTCATTCCAGTAATTTAACAGTTTTCTATTCATTATAGTTATAATAGTTTGGCTGTTCATTTCTAATACTTAGCACTATTGTTCATTTACTTTCTAAAATTATTTAAATTTGCCTTTCAACATTCTTCTAGTTAGTAAAATTGTCTCATTTCAATTAAGTTGCAGTAGCACAATTGATTTACTTCATTGCAATTTCCAATTGGTTATTTAGCGTTGTGTGTGAGGTCAACAACTGTAAAGAACATTGACTATAGATGTCTAAGTTTTCAAATTGGGGATCTTATTTACGCTTGATTTAATTTATATCAGTTAAACAAGGAATGAGTTATTGCTACTACATCCTTAACTGATAAATTGTTGTAGTTTTCTGAGTGAATGATTTAAGTTTCAGAGTGTTAAGTTTCTTTTAATTATAAGTAGATTTTATTTCAAGCATTCATTTACTTTTTCATTTTAAGCAGTATACTGCAAAACATTACTCTTGAGCAAGTGACCGCCTCAGACTAAGTACACTCTTTAAATAAAAAATCGTCCCTGGGTTGACAATTAATGTGAAGATAATTAGGAGTTAAAAAGACACCTTTTATCGCTCAACATTTTGGCATCATTGCCGAGGAGAGTGTAGCCATTTATAAGGAGTAGTGTGCATTTAATGAGTGCCTGTTATGAGAGAATTGGGTATTAAAAATAGAAGGTAAGAACCTACATATGGAGCATGTAAAAGCCCTACTCCTTTGCCCACTTTCCAACAGAATTGTTAAATAATTTAGGGTAGAAATAAATGTTTGAATTTCTGTGTGAATGACTAAGAAAAAAATAGAAATTTTGAAAAAAAAATCTCGTGATTTTACTTAAGTGGTGATGTAAGCACCACCCATTTCACTAACCAATTGACAGGAACATTTGAAGGAGGAGCCTTGAAGAAACACATGAAGAACATCTTCTATTATGATAAGAAATGGCTCACATTTCTACTTTTGAATTCCCTATCAAAGATCTAGGACGAGTGACACAAATGCACATAATTCTCCCATCTTCTCTACCAAATTTTCATGGCTTGACGAATGAAGATCCAGATACATTCTTATTTGAGTTTGAAATACTTTCTAGAGGATATGATTATTGTACTAATGATCAAAGGTTGAAAGTGTTTCTTCTTACTCTAAAAGGAGCATCTCTCTAATGGTTCATGAGCCTAGGTGGGAATTGCATCCAAACATGGGAGGACATGAAGAACATATTCTTGAATAAGTACCAAGAATATTGCAAAGCCAATGAAGATATTTTCGATATGATACAAGGGGAAGATGAAAGCTTGGAGGACTATGTGGAGCGATTTTGATACAACCTTCAAAAATCAAAGCATTAAGTATTTGGAAAAAGAGATCTTAAAAACACTCCTTCTTAAAGGAATCAAAGATGAATTTTTAGAACTCTTAAATCTGATAGGAAAAGGTGATGTTTTTCAATTATCATATAATGATGTTTGTGAATTGTGCATAAGGTACTCAAGAGGAATATCCAAGGCTGGTAAGAATTCTAGAGACGTTTGTTCTTTCTTTTCCAAATCTGCTACAAGAACAGGAGACATAAGAGCTGAAATCAATATTTTATTTGAAAATTTTAAAGTTGATTTTATTAGCTCTCTAAGTTCAAAATTGGATGTTTTATAGGTTCAGAAAAATCAAGAATTCGATGAAGTGTTTTTCCCTCATTACCAAAATGAGCATCTCATAGATACTCACTCTTCCTTATCTAGGATGGAAGTAGCATATCAAAGAGATGAGGAAGCTGCAACAAGGTCAAAACCATGGAAATCATGGCCTACAGGTATGGTTCAAAACACTTCTTCTCTATTCTCTTACATGCATAATCCATTATGGAATACTAATGTGTTACGGCAGCCATGTCAATCTCAATATAACCACCACCAATCTTGTCTACAAGTTTGGCATGGTTCACCTTATGATTGCATGACTACTCTCCCTCATCTTGTAGCACAAACACATCATCCATATTCTTCACCAGCTCTTCCACAACATCTTGCTTTTCCATCAAAACCATCCACACACCCAATCAACTACATCATCAAAATGCTCCATTCTGTACATAATTTCATGCTCAACTAATTCCACACCCTCACCACAATAAACCAGTACAACATGCTTACAATGTTGAACTGCAAAATTTACGCACCCTTCCCACCCATTCTATCTCACATGCACCATTGGAGAAAACTTATATTGAGATTTAGAATGTTTCAAAATCAAAAATTGTAGAAGTTGTGGAAAAAAATGAGGTTTCTTCTAGTTTGCATCAACAAACCATTTTAAAAGCTCAAGAACTTCATGATATGATGGATGTGGGAAATCAACAAAGTAAAATATATATTGAAGATTGGTTTCACTCCATCACTTGTTTACAACATCACTCCATAATTCAACAATTTTTGACACCATCTTTTCAAGGAAGTTGGCTTCTCATACCCTAATATTCATTAATATGCATTTTTCAAATTTGGGTATGTACATACTTGAAGCCTTATTTCGAAAATGGCTCCACTGGAAGTACTCTTATACGTAGTCATATTAATTTTTCAAATCAAAGTAGGTCAGTGTACAAAAATAAAATAAATAAGAACATAAATAAATACATTTTGTTTTTATGTAAAACTAGTTTTTTTTGTTGCAACATGCTGCGGAAATAAACAATGGTGATAATTTTTTTAATTCATTTTTGTATGTAGATGATTTATAATGGAAATATTAGTTCTAAAAACACTCATATTCATTTTTATTACCAATTTGAAAAAATACTTGAATATCATATTTTTTTGCTTGTGGGCTTGATGGAATTTCTGAAAATGCAGTTGGGACAGTCATGTTTTGAGGGGTCAAAAGGGAATATTTTAGAACATATTTCTATCCTAAGTAGCCCTTGATTTATAATTTCCAACCCAATTTTAATTACTCAATTTGGATTTGAAACGAAAAAGTTAGAACCAAAACATTGACAGGATGTCTAGAGGGCAGCTCAGGAACAGAGTTGGGACAGTCCATTTTTGGAGGCCTAAATGACTATATTTTTAAAACTTGTTTCTATCCTCAGTAGCCCTTTCTTTCTACTTTCCATTCCAATTTGAATCACTCAATTTGGATTTGAAACTAAAAAGTTAGAACCAAACCATTGACAGGGTGTCTAGCAGGTAGCTCAGGAATAGAGTTGAGACAGTCGGTTTTTTGAGGCCAAAATGACTGAATTTTTAAAACCTGTTCCTATGGTAGATTCCCCTATGAATATAGTTTACAAAGAAATTGGAATCACTCATTTTAGATATCGTATGTGGAAGTTATGGTCCAAATACTAACTGTCTATCGTAAATCAGCACTCTTAAAACTCTGTCTTTCCAACTGTTCCTTAGAGTATTTGACTTATCAATTCTTCTTGTATTCAAAACATATTTCTATTGGAGATAAATAAATGAATATACATTTATTTCCAATTTGAATCATTCAAATCTGACATCAAACGAATAATCTATGCTTAAAATATTCATTGTTGTTCTAAGTGGGGTAATCGAAAATGACTCTAGTATGCAGGTTGTTCTAACTAAAATTGACATATCATATCATTCAATTTTTAAGGCCTATTTCTATTGGAGATAACCTTTGAATTAACTCTCATCTAGCTTTGGAATCACTCAATTTGATCAAAAAACAAAGAAGTTGTGATTAAAACACTGCAAGTTAGCATGATTGGCCACTACTCCCGTAGGTGACAAATAAATTTTACTTTGTTATTTTATCCGTGGATTTGTTATACAGAGTAACTACTTGTTTTTTTGCATAATTCTTGGATTAGGGGAGCCAGGTCACCTCTCTTTCTCCATGATTTAATGTTTTATTGCAGGTAGACATTTGTTTTTTGCAGGTCCTAGGAGAATAAAGAAGGTCAATTTATGAACAAGAGATTCTTGAAAGAAATTTTAATGAAAAAGAGAATTTCATCCAACTCATTACCCAACGGATTCATAATAGAAGAAGTGAATAATTGATTTCCATTTGAAGATTCATGTCATGTCTCTACTGCCAAAACATTTTTCAAAGATATCATTTTTTTTACATAACATCATAGCTGTTGTAACTTAATTTATTTATTTACATACTGTTTTTAAATCAAATGTTATTTCTTTTCTGATTTCTCTTATATTTTGTGTTTCAGGTGTTGTTTCCTTCAAATTGTAACCCATCCTCAGCATCAACGCAGTGAACAACTAATTCATTTTTTGCGTGCCTGCATTTTATGATTGTGCATTTTTGTTTTTCCTTTTCGAAGGAACAACACTTCTGCATTTTTGCTATTCCTTTCCGAAGGAACATCACTTCCGCATTTTTTTTGTTCCTTTCCGAAGGAACGAAACTTCTGAATTTTTGTTGTTCCTTTCCGAAGGAAAAACACTTCTGTACTTTCGCATTTTTGTTTTTCCTTTCCGAAGGAACAACACTTCTGCACTTTCGCATTTGTTTTGTTCATTTCTGAAGGAAAAGCACTTCTGCATTTTTGCTATTCCTTTCTGAAGGAACGACACTTCTTCACTTTTGCATTTTTTGGTGTTCCTTTCCGAAGGAACAACACTTATGCATTTTTGTTGTTCCTTTACGAAGGAACAACATTTTCGCATCTTTTGTTGTTCCTCTTAAGGAACAACACTTTTTCGCATGCATTTTTTTTGTTGTTCCTTTTAAAGAACAACACCTTTTTTTGGTGTATTTTTTTGTTGTTCCCTACAAGAAACAACACTTTTTCACATGCATTTTTTTGTTGTTTCTTACAGGGAGCAACACTTTTCGTGTGTATTTTTGCTTTTTGGCATGCATTTCTTTTGGTGTTCCTTACAAGAACATCACTTTTTCGAGTGTTTTTGTTGTTCCTTCAAAGGAACAACACTTTGAGAGTATTTTCAAGAACAACCCTTCCTTCCTCTTGTGGGATTATTCCTAGTTCATCTTAATTACATTTTACTGATTCTCTTTCATGGCATGAAGTACACTATTTTTATGAGGACAAGAATTATGGATTCTATTGAAGCGAGTTAATATCATTCACATTATGATCTTTAACAGGACAACTCCTTGATGATAGATTATTTTCAAAAGGGACACAATTATTTATAGACTACCTTACTGCATCGTTTTCTGTTGTACATGATATTGATTGATCATCTTAATACCATATTGGTTCCACCCTTCCAGGTTATAATCTTCTATGTCTGTAATAAATGCGATTATGGGTATATTTTTTTTCTATTGACATGTTCAACTTCTTCCACCATCCCTGCTCTTAAGGAGTACTGAGCCTCCCTCTTTTTATCATAAAAATGTGTCATAACAGCAAAATTTTGTTTGCAGATGGAGAATAAGGGGTCTCATTACGAGCCAGCCTACCATGTTCATAAGGCTGTAACAAAGTGGCATTCCCATTATGCCCACCACACTAGGGTTATGATCCATTGGATAGCCAAATTATCCTTGGAACAGGAGGTCTCATCATGAGCCGCCCTGATCACTTTTGCTAGATCCCAGTGAATGGCAGTGTGGTTAACTGGGTACCACGCCAGCACACTAATCTCTTCTGTAGAACAACATTGGAATTCTCCATTTATAAATTGAGGATCCTGCTCTTACGGGTTAAAAAGAAACCTTATCGAGGCTATGGACACCTGTTGGCAGCAGAGGTTCTGCTTATGGTATTGAAGTTATATCTTATCGTCAATTATCACTATAATACCCTTTTCTTATTCTTTCTTTTTATCAGAGAAGTTATTTCTTTAATTGTTTCCCTGTTTTGAACCTTTATGCATGAGAAATTGTTTTCAGATCAATCGCATCATTTCAGCTAGAATACCATCAGTAAAGCATCTTTTTGGCATATTGATGTTCTTTTTCTTTTTCACATAGATTATCATCAATCCAAATTGTCCTATCACTTATTCATAACTATCTTTACACACTTTTCTCTCATTATAACCATACATCTTGTCGTCCTATCATTGATATATGTATTGTGCTTCATTCACTATCGTATTGTTCATTCCCTTGCCTTGTTGTCAGCATAATACCTTTCATAGGCTTTATGGTCATGGAATCTCTTTTCCAATTAGAGGGGGGAATGTATGCATTATGGGATAGCATGTGATTTGCTTACTGCACTCTGTCATAACTTGTTGATT
This sequence comes from Pinus taeda, assembly GCA_000404065.3. NCBI lineage: Eukaryota > Viridiplantae > Streptophyta > Pinopsida > Pinales > Pinaceae > Pinus > Pinus taeda. Next base: position 175,858 of record APFE030759656.1, on the reverse strand, counting down.
TGACAAAATATTAGTATTGCATGTATACAAAAGTTTTTCTAATTGAAATTTTTGCATGCATCTTATCTGTTGTTATTCAAAACTAACACTGTGGATTCAAGAATATTGTATGCAAAATAGTGTTTTGTTTACAGGAGAACAACAAGTATGGGAGGGAAACTCTATTCGCAGGATGACCACACTATTGCAACTAACAGAAAAGGCTCGAGCAACTCGCGAACGTGAACAATTGTTCAGACATGATGTGCTTGCCTGGATTCCACCTTTTGCATCACTTTCAACACCAATTCTGCCTACTCAGCTTCAACAAATGCTAGTCCATACATGTCATTCTAAATTTTTTCGAAAGTAAAACTTGAGGTATAATAGCATAATTTTCTGATTTATTACGAATTTAGGAAATTTTCATGAAAATCCATTGAGCATTATTTATCATCATTCATTCCACATTTTTACCACTTCCCATTTTTCAGCGTCATATCATCTTTTAATTTGGGGGAGTGTTTTTTTCATTCATTTCTTTCTTATGACCATGTCATTAATATTCTTTATCATCCATTTCTATTCATATTCATTTTCAACACCTCCCTTATTCCATGATTGTTTTATACTAAGCATAGAATTCAATAGATAGTAGCGACCACCTCAATTTGTTTTCTAGCATTGCATGAGGGCATGTTAATTCTTTAGTTTGGGGGAGGAATTGCTACGCATGATGGATGTTTTCTACTTTCTTTCTCATTTAAGGCATACAATTTCATTTTTATACAGTGTATATCTTTAAAACTATGAACCCAATTCTTGTGATTTCTGGAAAACACAGACGTATCATTAAAATACATAAACCCAGATAATTTCAAGTTAAATTAGTTCATAAAATTTCGGAAATCGTGCACTGTCACCTACAGCCATTTTGTTTATATCTCATGATCCGTGCATCAAAACTATCCGATTTTTGGATCATAGAAGCATCAATATAGTCTAAATCTACGTGCCAAATTTCAGGAAAATCTGGTTGGTAGTTTTTTAAAAAATGGTTAATGAAGTTTGTTGTTACTTATATCATATTTTGCTAAAACTTCATATACACATAAGTTGAACGTCAATAAAAAATTGTTACGCCTTTATCAACATTGCTAAAATTGAATATTCATTATTTGAGAAAGAATTTGTTGCTTGGTTAACATAGTCTTTGGGTTGCATGAGGACATGCAATATATTTAGTTTTTTGTTGCATGAAGACATACAATATATTTAGTTTTGGGGTGTGTTGGGTCGTTAATATTTCATTATTATTATCACTTTTGAACACCTATTCCACCCATTTCTACTCTTCTTTATCATGCCATTTATCATAATTTATCATATAATTCTATTTTATAATTATTTATGCTCTTATGGACAAATATTATTTCTTCTCCTTTATTTTCAATAAATTGATGATTATGCATGATTTTACCAATGATGGTTTATTAATAAATTGGTTGTAACATTGCTCACCATTTTCAGTGTCCAAGATATTTTCCAGATTGAAAATTTGATCATTAAATGTGCCAACTCAAAAATTCAGTGGAATAAGAAGTGACAATTTTGTATTGAACGGATCAGACAAATGGAGAAGAATCTAGAAAATCCGAAACATGGGTTTTGTTCAGAAAAAACCAAATTAGTTTTGAAATGAGCAGTTTTCCCAAATTTGGCCCATACTAAGAGAAACGGAAGGTTCTCTGAAGACTTTTTTCTAAAATTCGTTGTGTGGCCATTTTCTAAATTATCTCAGCTATAATGTCAAATTTGACCTGTTCCTGTTGAATGATTGATAGAAGGATATCTCAGATATGATCTTTCTTATCAATTTGTTGAGAATAATCCAATTTTGTAATGAGAATCATATTGTAATCATCTCTGTTGTAACTACTCTCTGCTCTCTCTCTATTTAAATGAAAACAGAGATCAGAGAAGGGGATTCAGAATTGATGATTAAGTATTCATGATGGAATAGATTATGAGAGATTAAGTCAGGGATTATTAGAGATAGGATAGGATAGGATAGAAGGAAAGGGGGATTGTTGCATTACCATTGTAATTCTCAAGGCTTTTGCTGTTGTAATGATTTCACATTTTGATGATTAATAAGTAAAAGGGTTGTTGTTCATTCGTCTCATCTGAAGTAGCCCAGCAGCATTCGTTGGTGTGTAAGGGCCCAGCCTTTGATGGATTAAGTTGCTGCTCTATATTATATCTTAACAGTTCCAGTTGTGTGATGGTTTGATTTAATTCTTATTTCTTTGATTCACATTGCTTTACAGTTTCATGTTTTTACAGCGTGTTGTTCTAGTATTTTATGAAATTGTTTTATTGCATAAGTTGTGATTGAATCGCATGGTCGTTCCTTTCCATCATAACAGATATTATTATCCTTTTCAACTTATATTGTTGTGTTGTTCATTTCATCTACAGAGCTTCACTATTCATTCTAGTAATTTAACAGTTTTCTATTCATTATAGCTATAATAGTTTGGTTGTTCATTTCTAATACTTAGCACTACTATTCATTTACTTTCTACAATTATTTAAGCTTTCCTTTCAGCATTCTTCTAGTTAGCACAATTGTCTTTTTTTTATTAAGTTGTAGTAGCACGATTGATTTAGTTCTTTGCAATTTCCAATTGGTTATTTAGCGTTGTGTGAGATCAACAACTGTAAATAACATTGACAATAGTTGTCTACGTTCTCAGATTGGGGATCTTATTTACACTTGATTTAATTTATATCAGTTAAACAAGGAATGAGTTATTACTACTGCATCCTTGACTGATAAATTGTTGTATTTTTCTGAGTGAATGATTTAAGTTTCAAAGTGTTAAGTTTCTTTTAGTTGTAAGTAGATTTTATTTCAAGCATTCATTTACTTTTGCATTTTAAGCAGTATATTGCAAAACATTACTCTTGAGCAAGTGACCACCTCAGACTGAGTACACTCTTGAAATAAAAAATCGTCCCTGGGTTGACAATTAATGTGAAGATAATTAGGAGTTAAAAAGACACATTTTATCACTCAACACTAAGTTATAAAGCTTGATGGGTAGTATGTTGTGCTTACAAAAACCTTGTTGGTTGTGGGTGTTGTTGAACACCGAGGACGGTGATCCCCCAAGGGGGAGGTTCTGTAACAACACTGGTTAAAAGTCCATGTAAAAGTATATAAGATCACAATTATGGGACATGTATTCCAAGTTGAATGGTGGGAAAAACATCCTAATAGGTGTTCATTTTGGTTATTATGGCTAAAAAAAATTGGCAAAGGAAATGGAAAAGACTTTGGAAAGGAAAAATGACATTTTTGGCACATTTGTTTATGAAAATAATGGAAATCAAAAGAAAAGGCAGGTGAAAGGTCACATGTTGCATGTGAGGAGGAAAATGATGGAAATTGAATAAAAGATAGGCCTCATTGATAAAAAGGATTTTGAGGATCAGTGGACTGAATTGGTCAATGTAACCTTTGTTAGTTCAATATTGGAGCTCTCTCATTATTGTCTCTCTCCCCCTCACTCTTGGAAACTTAGAGTTTTCTTAAAGGACTTTGGAATTGGATCAAGAAAGGCAAAGAAGATAAGAGGAAGGAAAGAGCAAGCAAGGAAGAGAAGGATCAAGAAGCTACAACAAGATTCTTTGTAGGTATCGATTTGCATGTGTGATTTCTTTGCTAGATTTAGCATGCATGGTATTGCATGTGGTTCTTTGCTATCATGGCATGGGTTTTTCCAGGTGTGACAATGTTCTTAGCCTTCCCATTTCTGGATAGCCATGGTGTGACAGGGTTCTCATGTTTTGGTTGAGCTGGATTGCCGAATGGATTCGAAGCTGAGTGAGGTGGATATCTGAAAGAAAGAACACATAGCCTAGTGATCCCTAAACTGGACTGTGGATTATGGTAAAGCCACAGGCCTAGTGACCGCTGAAACAAACTGCGGGTTGCGGTAAATCTAAGTACTGTGTGCCTTGGTGGGCCTAGGAATCCTCAACCGCTTAATGGTAGGATATACAATAAATCCTAGAGGTGGTTTCCCTTAATTAGGCTTAGGAATCCTTATCAGTGAATGTCAAGATATACGGTAAAGCCTAGAGGGTGGAGTATCGATTAGGGCCTAGTGATCTGGTGTGGATTGTGGTAAATATTGTAGGTGGAGAAATCTGGTTGCATTCATGCTTGTTTTATGACCGAATGATCTGGGATAGCTTGTGGTAAAGCCTAGTTCTATTGATGATGGTGAGGTGGTGTATCCTCGGGAATCCCTAGTTGAGTTTGGTTTTGAGTCCCACATTCATGCTTGGAATATGGCATAGGAATGATTAGCTGAAAGAAAATTTTAGTTCAACGATCTATGTTTGGATGGTTCATGGAAGTCCCAAACCTGATTGACCTTTTCATCATTAATATGATTCTAAATCTCCTTGTTAATTCATGAGTATTATACTAGTTTATATGTGGATTATATGATTATTATTTCCTGTGTATTTCTTTTGTTATTGTGTTGGTTACAAACATGTATTATGATAGTGGCTATATATAGATCTCATCATGCTTTTACTTGTAAATGAATGAACAATGTATCTATGGAATCTAATGTGCTGAGGCATCAATTCTTTTTAGGGGTTATTATATAATTATGAGACCCATATTCTTAGTTCTGTTGTTAAGACTTGTAGCCTTCATGTTTGTGATATATTTGATGAAATTCCTGTCATGGATAGTAGGCGTCAAGTCTAGTCCTTGTCAATTTTTTTGCAAATGTATCCTTGTTCTATTGTGTAAATTCAGTTATGAAGGTGTCATTCAGTTCTAGGCAGTGACCCGAGCTCTGGGCCTGAAAAAGTGGCACAAATCTTGAAGTCGTAGGCACAACACTTGGGAAAAAAGTCCTCATAAGATCCCCTTCCCTTGTTGTGGGAGATTTTGGAGCCTCCTAGATGCACCCTTGTCCATATCAAGGGTGTGTCCAGGGGTTTGATGCACTAAAAATTCAATTGGTCTTAGGGGTTGGTTACTTGATTGGTTGGAATGGCTCATGGGATTTTTGTTGCTGATGTGGAAGGTTTGTGTGATGTGTTCCACCGGTTCTACTTATTTAACTATCACATAGGGAGTTAAATCATATCATAGTAACTTCTCATCACATGTTTACCCTGGTTGGACAGTTACTTGGGTAGATATGGGAGGAGGGTGTTACAGAGTGGTATCAGAGCGGGTTCTATTCTCTTTGGAGAATGTCTTGTTTTTGTTCTCTTTGGGTGTTATCCGACACCACAGTGGCAGCAGATTTTACCTTGGTGGATCAGTTAGCTTGGGTAAATGTGGGAGGATGGTGTTACACCAAGACTCATGTGCTATCAATCATTATTTCTACTTAGTTAACCTACTTGTTGAAGTTATTGGTCAAGGAAATAATAGAGCCTAAAGGCTATTTTATATTCATCAAATCACTCATGCCTATCACTTTAAATCATTGGCATTGTATGTTGAAAAATGCAACAAGAAAGTCTCAATTTGATTTTTCCTTGGTCAAATTGAGAAAATTTGAATTTCCACATCAACATACAACTTGGATGCAATTAATTGAGATGGCATGGCTATTTTCATTAATTTAACTCATTAAATTCGAATTAGAAGAGTTTGAGTTCAGTTAAGCATGCGTGATTTCTAATTTATAGCAATCAAGGTTAGTTATTTCAAGTTTTAACTAGTTTTAACTATTGGAGGAACTAGTGGAAGGTCAGTTGTGTAGTGGGACAACAATCTAACTCAGTGATCATCTACGTAACTGATCAATAAGACAACAATAATAGTGCATGAAGAGAATTTGAGTTCCCCAGTAGTGTACAAGTGTTGCAGGTAGTCAGATGATCAACCTTGGAAATTACATAATCAATTGGAGGAAAATTCCTAATTAATAGGGGCCTAATTCCTGAGGAATTGTGCAAGGAAATAGGAGCTCAAGAAGAGGAAGAAATTGAATAAGTCTGTGTCAGATATTCTTAGTGAGAAAATAGATAGTTTATTCACTTGCAGGTTTTTCTTAATCTGAGTAAGAAATTGTATTACATATCTATTCATTGGATTAATGCAAGCATACAAAAGGGTTTTTTAGCAGTTGCTTTCCCCTAGAAAAAATATTGTGTGCATGTGTGTTATTTATTATTTCATGTTTGTGATTGATGCTCAAAATTGTGAATTTAATTCCGCAGAGCAGTAGAGTAGGATTGTGTCTTGTGACTTAGATCAAAATTTCATGATTAGTTGCAATTATACAACATAATTTATACATGGTATTAGAGCAGGATTCACATTAGAATAGATTTTCGAAGTTTTTTCTTAGGAGTTTTGAATTTGTAGTTCAGTGTAGTAGGATCTCTTCAGAGTTGGGAAGATGACATTCAATAGGCTGAGACTAGAGTGTGCTTTGGAAGGTAACTCTAATTTCATTGCATGGAAGGATCATATGGAGGCGGTGTTGGATGACAATGGATTGCTAGAATATGTCAAGACAAATATTGAAAAACCACATGCATCTGATGCATAAAACCTAGCCCAATGGAAGAAATATGTAGCCAAGGTGAGAAGAATAATATAAGAGGAAGTACAAGACCACATTGTCTCAAATCTCCATGGGAAAGAAACTCCTTTTGCAATGTGGAGGGCATTGATAGAGTTGTTCGAGAATAGTAGTGACCATAGGAAATTGGCACTCAAGGATAAATTTTGAAATATCAAGATGTAGAAGAATGACACTATCTTGTAGTATCTGAATAGATTTACACAAGTTCATGATGAACTTGGTGGGGTTGGTTTTAATGTTGTAGAAGATGACTTGGTAAGCATAACTCTTCTAGTCCTTTCAAAGATGGCATAGCTACTAAGACTTTGTGAATGGGAGGGAGAAATTACCAAATTGGGAATGCTTATGGTATGATTTGGTATAAGATTAGATAAGGTGTAATACCAGAGAATATGGAACCTCATCCAAGAGCGAGGATGAAGAAAAATTTTCATTAGTTGGAAAGGGAAAGAAGGGAAAAAGGAAGAAATATCAAACCAAACGAGAATCTAGCCAAGGGGGAAAGAAGAAAGACTTGTCCAAATAAAATTCTCCAATTTTCATGAATTTGGGCACTATGCCATGAAGTGTCCACACAAAAAGTCAAGTAAGAAGATTGTAGGATCAACAGTGGTTGAAGCATTGGATTCACAGTTTGAGCTTGACTTCATCCTTATTGCATGCATGACCATCATAGTGATGGGGAGCATGTGGTACTTGGTCTCAGGTGCATCGTTCCACATGACAGGGTGTAGAGAGTTTTTCAGTGACCTAGACGATAAATATATCCAGATACATATTGAGATGGGGGATGATAGAAGGTATAATGCTACTGGGATTAGTAAAGTCACCATTCAGAGGGAGTCAGGATCCCCTCTTAGACTTAAGGGTGTCATGTTTGTTCCAGGCCTAAAGAAGAATCTCATCTTTGTAGTAGTTTTGGAAGACTGTGGTTATGATGTGATCTTTAGCAAAGGGAAAGCATTCCTAAGACACATAGCCACTGGACAGGTGAAGCGGATCATGGTTTGGGTGAAGAACCTGTACAAGTTGGATGTTGAATATTGTGCTGCATTAAACAGTAAGACAACGAAAGTGTAGAGACGTGATGTCGATGAATTTTGGCAAAAAATACTTGGCCATTTGCATCATGACACCATAAATATTATGCAGCAAATAACCAATGGCCTCCCTAAAGGAGCACTTGAGCAACAAGATGTGTGCAAGGTTTGTACTTTGGGGAAGTATATAACGTCCACATTACATGATCGAGAACAAAAAGCACATGTAGTCTTGGAAAGAGTCCATTCTAATGTTTGTGGACCTTGATCGACATCCTCCACAACCAAACATAAGTACTGCATTATATTTGGTGATGATTTCTCAAGGAAGTGTTGGATCTTCTTCATGTGGAAGAAATATGAGACATTCTCAAAGTTTGTAGAGTTCAAGGCACTAGTTGAGAAAGAGACTGATAAGAAGGTGAATGTTGTCAAGAGTGACAATGGAGGTGAGTATGTTTCAAATGAATTCATGAATTTTTATGTGAAAGAAGGAATTTGAAGAGAGTTGACAACATCCCACAACCCGCAAAAAAATGGGGTAGCTAAGAGAAAGAAATGCAACATTGTTGGAGTTGTGAGAGCTATGCTACATGACCAAGGCATACCATTGCATTTATGGGTAGAGCCATGTAACATAGCAATCTACTTGCAGAACTAGAGTCCTCATCAGATTCTTGGTATAATAAAATCAGAGGAATCTTTCTTAGGGAGAAATCCAAAAGTGTCACACTTAAGGATTTTTGGAGCCTCTGTTTACTGCCATGTCTCCAAAGAATCAAGGAAGAAGCTTGAGTTGACAACATTGTTGGGAGTATTTGACCAGGTGCTAAGTATTTAACTCAAAACTCAAAGTTATCACATTGGCTTGAAACATGAGTGACCACATCCGTCTCAGAAAAATTATCCCAACGCAACTCATTTCGTCAAAAGCCGAGTTCGTATGAGAAAGTTATTGTGTTTTGATCGCTTTGCTAAACAGGCAAAATTTAAAAAAAAAATGCCCAATCACTGCACAGAAAATAGTCCGTACGACTAACATGACATGTGACTAGGCATGGTCAATGCTTTGTCAACAGTGAACAAGGGGTGGACAAGTGTCAGCATTTGGTTTGGTTGTACAACGGTGATTTGGCGTGTTCTTATTGGTTTGATTTTAGACCAATGGAAGAATGCCATGTGGCAAGCTCGGAGGCTGCCACGTGGAACCTCCCAAGGGTTGGATTGGTGTTTACATTGGAGAAAAAATGATTGACGATGGTCGAGGTCAAACCCATGACCTACCGCATACCAACTTCAAGTCTTAACCATCCGCTCTATACCATGGTTCTTAACCACTAAGCTCTTCGCATATATTTGTGTTGTAAAGGATTGAAGGTTGGCATTAGGGGAGGGCTAGCCCACAAGCCATCCCTCCCCCCATGTGAACACAACTCCACAAACCACAAGTGGTTACAGTTTAGTCCAACGGTTATCCACCAACACCAAACAGTTTATATGCGAACACGATATACCAAAACCGTTGACGATCCATTAACCCGACAGTTTGCGAAACCACTACTCTGACGATTTCATGTGAATGTAGTGGGGTAACGCCTAATGGTTAAGGGCTCTGACGGTTCCGATGGACCCTAATCGCAATGGTTAATGTGACTTCACCATGCCATGTGAATATTCCGTCATAAGCGGCGAAGGTTACAGTGATTGTTAGCACTAATCCTATTTCAACTTTAATTAAGCACAATTATATTAATTAACTACAGATTAAAAACTAGCGGTGTTTTTAGCGGTGCCACTAGATTAAGGCCTGCCACCAAATTTAGCGGGACTAACTGGAGATGTTCCATATTTAGAGGAGAAAATGTAGGAAAAGATTGACTAAGCCCTAGAGAAGTCAATTTTCGACCAAATTGAGCTCAAAAAGAGGTGTTCTTAGATAATTTAGACATTCTAAACACATTGGTGCAATTCTCAGGAGCCATAAAGCTTTTTAAACAACATTTTTACCACATTGAGCTTATACAGAGGCCCAAGCCATGAAAGCCAGATCAAGGAGATGCAGCCCAAGAGGGGTGAACTCCTTCATCAAAACATTGTGTTAATGTGTCCCTTTGACGGTTTGTTGCACTGTACATGTTTGCTATTCAATATTTATTTTTGAAGTTATTTTGCTCATGAATGTATGTTTAAACTTAAGGAAATTTACCTGATTGTATACACAAACAACTAATGAAATCTCAGCACAAGAAGCAATAAGCATACACATAATTATAAATTTGTAATTGTTATTAGCACAACAAAACTAATCATACAAAAATAGATCAAGTTGGTATCATAGGAAAGGTTGAATTTCTTGATTGCTTTAGTTTGTGCAATTAGGGTTTTAATGGTTGCAAAATTGTGATTCTTACAAGGTTAAAGTTGCAGAAATGAGAACGGAAGCTATTGGTTGCAACTCATTGGGTAATTCCCAAAAGAAGGATAGCCATAAGGCCATAATCTCCACCGCCCATAGTTCCAATTCTAGCTGCACTTGAAAGTTCTCAAGTTTTTCCTTCAACTGAGATTGAAGAGGTACAAGCAGTACCAATTTCTGAGCCTGAATCCATAGCCATTATGTCTAGAGAAAGAGCGCCTAAAGGTCCCTCTTCATAATAGGAATAATTCAAGAAGCTTTCTATACTTTGGCTGAGATGGTTAAAGTCCTCTATGAAGAGAGTAACAAAAAAATATGAGAAGAAGGATTCTAAAGGGAATGGTGGAAAACCACCTCCATCTCCACCATCCTCATCATCTTCCTCATCATCTTCACCATCTCGCACAACATCATCTTCCACTACCACCACTGAAACTGCTCATACTCATTCCAAAACCCCAAAAGGAAAGACTCCATTACTAAAATTGGACATGAAATTTGAATTTAAGTATGGGGATTTACACAGTGCATTATATTAGATATCATTTTTGGGATTCAACTGCGTTAAGTAAGTCATTCAAACGTATGACCATTTCCATGAGAGGTAAGTCGTACTGACTAATTTCTCATGATTTTTGAATAGTTCACTTAGCACTCATTGCATCGGGTGATGCTCACAGGGGTGAAGAAGTGGGATTGAAACTAGTGAAATGTGGAGAACGAATCACATAGCATCAATCATAACTTCCGGGGCTTGCACCCCGTAACCAGGACTTCCCAGGAGGTCACCCATCCCAGAACTCCTCTGGCTCAAGCGCACTTAACTGTGGAGTTTTTCCCCACAATCAAGCCCACTTAGCTTGTTACCCCATTTGTAAAACCTTAGCAAGTATTGTGCCTCATGAACCATTCAAGTAGAGATCCCTTGCCTCTTTTTGAATTTAAGTATGGGGGATTACGCAGTGCATTATATTAGATATCATTTTGGGATTCAACTGCGTTAAGTAAGTCATTCAAACGTATGACCATTTCCATGAGAGGTAGTCGTAACTGACTAATTTCTCATGATTTTTGAATAGTTCACTTACCACTCATTGCATCGGGTGATGCTCACAGGGGTGAAGAAGTGGGATTGAAACTAGTGAAAAGTGGAGAACGAATCACATAGCATCAATCATCACTTCCGGGGCTTGCACCCGGTAACCAGGACTCCCAGGAGGTCACCCATCCCAGAACTCCTCTGGCTCAAGCGCGCTTAACTGTGGAGTTTTTCCCCACAATCAAGCCCACTTAGCTTGCTACCCCATTTGCAAAACCTTAGCAAGTATTGTGCCTCATGAACCATTCAAGTAGAGATACCTTGACTCTTTTTGAATTTAAGTATGGGGGATTACGCAGTGCATTATATTAGATATCATTTTTGGGATTCAACTGCGTTAAGTAAGTCATTCAAATGTATGACCATTTCCATGAGAGGTAGTCGTAACTGACTAATTTCTCATGATTTTTGAATAGTTCACTTAGCACTCATTGCATCGGGTGATGCTCACAGGGGTGAAGAAGTGGGATTGAAACTAGTGAAAAGTGGAGAACGCATCACATAGCATCAATCATCACTTCCGGGGCTTGCACCCGGTAACCAGGACTTCCCAGGAGGTCACCCATCCCAGAACTCCTCTGGCTCAAGCGCGCTTAACTGTGGAGTTTTCCCCCACAATCAAGCCCACTTAGCTTGCTACCCCATTTGCAAAACCTTAGCAAGTATTGTGCCTCATGAACCATTCAAGTAGAGATCCCTTGACTCTTTTTGAATTTAAGTATGGGGGATACGCAGTGCATTATATTAGATATCATTTTTGGGATTCAACTGCGTTAAGTAAGTCATTCAAATGTATGACCATTTCCATGAGAGGTAGTCGTAACTGACTAATTTCTCATGATTTTTGAATAGTTCACTTAGCA